>SZWC01014280.1:15872-38786 GCA_023375785.1 Penium margaritaceum | reverse complement strand
CCCTTCACCCTCCACCCAAAGAACACAACACACATCACTCAAAACAATATACACAAGTTTATTTCTCTACACACAACCCACACACTCAACCATACACCTCCACTCACACTCCCCACATACACTTTCCACCCCCACCCCCCTCCCCCCCTCTCTCACCCAATCACAGCCAAACACATCACTCAAACCAATATACACAAGTAAAACATTTTACATACATCCCATGCACCCATTCATACACCTCCACTTACAATGTCCACATACACTTTCTACCTCCGCACCCCCCCCTTCCTCCCCCCACCCAACAGCCACCAACCCACCATGCACACATAACTGAGAAAAATTTACACAAGTACACATTTCTACACAGAACCCACATATAAAGCCATACAAAATCACTTGCACTCCCCACATACACTTTCCACCCCTTCCCCCTCCACCCAAAGACCTCTACCCACATCACTCAAAACAACATACACAAGTATATTCATCTACACACAACCCACACATCCAACCATACACCTCCACTCACACTCCCCACGTACACTTTCCATACCTTCTCCACCCACATAATGACTACTACCTACATCACTCAAAACAACATTCACAAGTGTACATCTCTACACACCCACACACCCAAGCATACACCTCCACTCACACTCCCCAAATACACTTTCCATACCTTCTCCACCCACCTAACGACTACTAACCACACCACTCAAAAAAACATTCACAAGTGTTTTTCTCTACACACAGTACACACACCTAACCATACACCTCCACTCACACTCCCCACATACACTTCCATACATTCTCCACCCACCTGACGTCCACTACCCACATCACTCAAAACAACAATCACAAGTGTATATGTTTATACACAACCCACATATCCAACCATACATCTCCTCTTGTAATTCCCACATGCAATTTCAACCCTCCCCCATCCCTCCTCTACCTCACCACCACTAATAAAATCAATAAAACCAATTTCCTCACGAGAACCTTGTAAGGAAGCTTCCTAGTGTAGGAGACAATGTTATACACACTTCACCCAGTGCATAAAACTCCACTGATTAACTCTACCTCATGTGTTGGGTGACTGGACAACCGATGCCTTCACCCCGACCTACGGATTGTTTCAACATTTGGGAACCCTGGATGAGCATGGACCTGTTAGTGGATGAAGTGATCATGCATCTTGCAACGCTGTAAAACCAATGGATCTATGAACATGGTGTATTTTTCCACCGATAACTCACTGTTCCCACTCACCCTTTCAGGCAACAAGACCAATGCAAACAATGCAATGTTTCAACGTTGACCAGGATACATTTGTAAGATGGACGTGTATTCGATGCAGTCACGGGGAATACATGATTAATATCCTGGGAAAAAAATGAAAAATCCAATAAGCGTGAATTGGAGTTTTCCTACGCAAATCCAAGTATTGTTCCTTTTGTACAATGTTTCTGCAATATGGACTACATCATGATGTAGGTTTGGGTACTACAGTAATACTGTCATTCTTTTTGTAACAATTTGTCCACTGTCAGTGTTATGAAACTTTGTTTTTGTTTCTTTAAAATGGTTCAATCAACGTGAAATGCACATGACATTGTTACAGCATTCATACAATGAGTAATGTTGTAACGTTATGTTTGCAGTATGGAGTACATAATGATACAGTTATGGGCATTACATTAATAATGTCAAGGTTCTATCAACAATATGTCCAGTGCAATTGAGACCAAGACAAACATTGAGAAGCACACAAAGGCGAGTTGTAATGGAACATTGTTTTTGTTTCCTTCATAGAGGAGCGTATGAATGTGGTCCCATATTGGTGGTAAGGCGCTCTTAGTGTGTACAGCCTGCGATGAAGGGACCGGTGCGTCCACTCACCAACCATCCCTGGACCGTAGGGGGCAAAGAACAGATCCATGACATGATCTCACAGGCAGGACACAAGTTGCCTGTGAGACAATAGTTATCAGGGTAGCAGTCTACAAACTCCACATTGTCTTCTGTGTTGGATGATGTAGAGTCCTCGGTGTCACACTAGTCCATGCCGTATAAAACATCTTTCTCCTCCTCGTGACAGGGAATGTCACATTTGGGAAACGCTCCATGTTGACATGGACACATGTACATTTTCACAATGTGAACTGGCCTTGGTGCCCAATCCTTCCACCTCATGAAAAATAATGTCACACCGCCTTCGACAAAGAAGGACGTCACACAATCCATCACACTTGGCACTGGCATCAATGTTAGGCGTGGAAAGTAAAGTTGTATGCAAGAGAATGAACAACACTACAAAGGCAACCCTTTATAGCATGGCATGAATGTAGATGATACCTAAAAACATTATTTGTTTTACTTTGTGTGGTTTCGGTGTCTGACTGAACTGTTTGCTTTGACAATGTGTTTGTTCGACCTTCCAATTAGACAAGAACATGGTTCGTAGAAAAGTACACTTCACAGCAAACAAGAACACCATGACTTCTAGGTGCGATCTGAACCACCCTACCCCAAGTTCTTCTCCCCTGGTGGTGTCCTACCTCTGCAACATCTATCCATGTGAACACACGTCCTGTGATATGTGAGCTCAATTCTCATCCCAGTGGTGGAGGCCAATACACCATGCTGCTCATACCAGTTTTGACAGTTTATGCTCCCAGCTGGTTCCACTTGTCCATCACCTGCACCACACAAAACACATGGTTGGATTGTTAATGTGAATGTAAAGCCAAAACGGGGACTGAAACCATGAATAACGTGCTTTAACAACAACATGACATACTTGCATTCTAAAACACATCGGACTCGTCATCCCACTCTTCAGCGCACTCCTCCCAGCCATCCATGACGCAATCCTGTTGCTGCTCATGGACACTTCTGGCCTCCCACTCCCTCTGCTGCTGTGGGTCAGAGAAATGGTCGTCATTCTCCTGCTCTTCCTCATCTGAGTCACACAGAACGTGCCTTTTAGGATCGTAGATCTCTTCCAGCGTAGAGTCATATCCCACTGCCTCGGGGTCGAAATCAGTGACGTCATTGACGGCAGCCGTAGGCCCTGTTGCCCTTCCAGTTATCGCAACTACTGTAGAGGCTCTAGCAACAACTCTAGTTGCGGGTGTACTTGTGCTTGTGCTTGTGCGCTGTGCCTGCCCCGCCCATCCCCAGCCTGCACCAATGCCCAGCATGCCGGTGCCTGGTCTATCGTCGGAGAGCGGAACAATGGTTTCTGCTGTTGTGCCTGTAGTCTGTGCACACGGTGCGATGGTGTGGGGGCCACCAATGGCAGCACCTGCTACTTCTGCTGCACCTGCAACACTTCCTTTTTCCGCTTGGGTCTTTTCTGGAGGCCTCTGACCAGCATAGGCCTCTGCCCGCACGGTGTCCTCTACGAGTTGTAGCCGGCGTTGAAGAGCGTTGGCTTTTGCCTCAACAACAAGAGCCACTGTAGGCTCATTCTTACACTTTTTCATGGTGTTTTCCTTTTGGCCGCAGCAAAGACAGATGTAGTTCTTCCGATGCTTTTCCTCACAGTCTCACTGCGTGCTCTTTAGCCGCCCTGCTCCATGCTTTGGGCCCAGATACTGCCATAAAACTCCCTCCTCAACTTTCAGCGACGTTGGTTTTATGCCTGGCATGGGGAAGTTGTATGTGCGCCTTTATGCCATGCGCGTGAGTCCCACATTGCATAGTAGATCCTCCTGCTCTCCACGGCCGATGACGAAGGCGCATGCATGCACACAGGGTTGGCCCCACTCGTCCAAGCATCGCACGTGCACTTCCGCCCCTACACGTTGACCATCCGGTTCCTGTTGCTTGGCCTCGTCACGCTACCACTCTGGGGCCCTTCCTCCACAACGTCGTAGTTGTGGGCTAAGACATGACTGTTGAGCAGCCGCTTTGCCGGTATCGGCGCAAGTTGTCCTTCACGTGACTTGACTCTACGCCTATTTGCAAGCTGGCGCTCAATTCACGTGTACAAGGACAAAAAGCAGTAGAAAGGAAACAGTTTTCGGCACTCGACGATGCGGGCATTCAAAGACTCCGTCACGTTTGACGTGGTGTGTCCATCGTGCCCGAGTGGACAGCATAGCCTGGCCCAATGTTCCTTCGGAATGCCGCCAACTCCATCTACACCAAGAAGGTGGATAGCATCTTTGGAGCTGTTCTTCACACCTCCTTCGCTCTGCTTGTATAAGCGCATGTGCCAGCCGCCAAAACCAGTAGCCAGCTTGCTTACCAAATTTTTACCTTATGTTTTGTCGCAAGTGGAAGCAGCAGTACGTGTGATGTGCCCCAGATAGCTCCTTCTCCATAGCCTTCAATGGTCCTTTGTCATGGTCGAAAATGACGACGGTACATTTCTCAACCGTTGTCAAATACGCGATCGCTAGGTGCTCCAAAAACCATTTCCAATTTTCCTCATTCTCCCCCTGAGCCATCAACCAAGCCATCGTCACAGCGTTGTCATTGGCGTCATAGAGCTGGCTGATGAGAAGGACTTGTTCATGACCAAATTTAAGATGCGTGCTGTCCATTGTCAGGATCGCGCGAGCGTGCTGGAAGCCCAAAACCGTGGCACCAGGTGCCACAAACAATTGGATGAAGACGCCATCCTTGGTTGCCTTGGCCAGAGCATGCGTGTCCTTATTCACACGCTTTAGCTAAAATGCACACAGTAAAAAGTGTCATTACCGTTTTTTATGTGTATATGATGGGATGGAGAAGATATGTAAACACAAGACTTTTAAATTCGACGTTCAGGATTTTACAAATTATGTGATCCTTGATTTTGACGTGAATTTCTAGTCTTGAATTAGTTTAGTGATCCTAATTAGTCAAATTCGTGGATAATTGGAACTTTAATTTTGACGATATAGTGTGCTCATTATTTCTAGGATCCTTAAATTCGACGATCCGCGTCGAGTGGTCAGTGATCATGCGCATCTCGCGTCTGTCTCTCGTGGCTTTCCAATCGTCCAACCGTCAGTTTTCGCTTTTCAATGGCCGATCTCGCATATTCTGCCTTACATCCTGTCAAAATCGTTGTCAGGCGAGCAGCAAACCACGCTCACGTGCATTTTCGTACCGGCGCGACAACACAGAAAGGTACGCGAGAGGAACTCGCCACTAAAGTAAAAACAAAAACGAGATCACTCAATACAACTTAAATCAATGGCAAGTGACCCCGGTTTGGAGAAAAACCAACGACACCACATGGCACTTTAAAATCGACGAAACTATATTTTATTTTTTTAATGGTCCTTAAAATCCGTTGAACGAAATATCGTATCCTATTTTGACCACTCCACAAATAATTAATATCGAAATTCAAGATCAGGGGGGTAGTATCTTACCGCCTCACGGTACAATGGGAATAGACTCCACGATAGGGCTTTGGGGCCATTGGGATTTTCCCGCGCCTTCGACTTCGCCCGGTACATGGTGTTCTTGTCCACCGCTTTGCCTGTTGTTTTGCACACCACGACTAACAACGTCCTCACGTCTGTTGTCGGGTTTCGCTTCATCATTGACTCAATCTACCGCGTCACCCACTTCACAGTCTTTGCCGAATCCCTACGACCTACTCTTGGGACACTCTTGTAACCGTCCGCAAACTCAGAGACGGCAAAAGCGGCGCCGTTTGGCGTGTCATGGGCACGAAGAAGCCACGGGAAATTCTTGTCCTTGAGCTGCCCACACCATGTAGTGAGCCGCGTCTTTTCACTGCGTAGCCATCGGATAGTCATCCGGCTTGTGATGGCGTAGTCATCCTCTGCTACGCGTGCTTTCGCCATGTTCCGAGACGACATCCCCTAAGGAAAACTAGGCTCTACCTTCATAGGCTTTGGGGCCTGACCCGACGCCTCATCGTCGGAGGACACTACACCAGAAAGGAGATGACATGGTCAATTTCATTGGGCAGGGCTAAAAATGGAAGCTCGAGTAATAATCAATACGGGACATGATATTTACCAGCATCATGACTCGGGGGAGACAGCCTGAGGGTGTCTTTTGCTTATTCTGGCAAAATGAGAAGCACTTGACCACGCTGCTCATGCTCAAAGTGCTCGACATACCCGAAGTTTTGGGTGGATGGGGTTCGGGGCACGAGACCTGGCTCGTTGAGCTGTGGGCGTGTTAGTGCTTGCGGTTCAGCAACCACAAGAACATCGCTTGACCTACGCCTACGCGAGGCAGCCCAGTGCAACTGTACATCCATCTTAGACGAAATGGGTACAATACATGTAAAACTGGACGTGAATAGACTAGATACCCACACTCACCGGGCTCAGAGGCGTCGATGTCCGGGTCCATGACGCACGGTAGCGTAGGGTGGTGGCTGTCTCGGAAACATGACAGGGCATTTGACCCTACTCTGGACAATGGTCGAGAGCAGGGTCAATTGCTGGAGCACAGTACACCCTAGACAGGACACCGGAAGGCGATGGACCTCCCGCCGGCCGTTGATATGACGTTTGCATGGTATAGAAAATGGACATAGTGGCAAGTGTTCGCGGGGGGTGACGGTCTCGCGAGGGCCTCGTACATGCATGCTACTCCTGCGACTCCACGAGTTGGCACATCAAACATCGCGCAAACGACGACATTGTGAACATGGGATAGAATACATCAGATGAGGTTAACAGTCTGACGTATGCTGACAGCAATGGCCAGCAAGATGAAAGTATGTCTTGGTGNCGTACATGCATGCTACTCCTGCGACTCCACGAGTTGGCACATCAAACATCGCGCAAACGACGACATTGTGAACATGGGATAGAATACATCAGATGAGGTTAACAGTCTGACGTATGCTGACAGCAATGGCCAGCAAGATGAAAGTATGTCTTGGTGTTTTTGGTTATAAGTGCCGATGTCAAGGATGGTTTTTGTCAGAAAACCTTCTATCCTCAATGAATATCGGGCACAAGTATTGGGAGTCCGTCGATTTTTGACATGCCGAAGTTTTATCCCCCCGTAATACAATGGCCGTTCGGTGGGGTTGCTTGCATACTACACATTGACGACAAAACTATGGGACGGTTTCGTTTCACTTAACATATAATGTGTTCTTCCGACATCGGCCGTTCTTGAACAACAAAGAGTCAAAATTCACAGATGAAAACTTCCATAGGTTTAATGAAATATTAATAACCGCATGTCCACTATGTTAAAGAAAAGAACGCCATACCAGTATGGCATAGTAATAACATCCGACGTGGACATGGCGCGGTTAACAACGACATCTGTGGATATGGGGTTGTGAATTTTAGAACGGTGAAAATGCCGATTACCCCCTGTTTTGTCACTCTTGACCCTCATATACCCCTCCGTCGGAACAATAGGCCCCATCCGTCCCTCCGTCGGAACGATAAGCCCCATCTGCCCCTCTGGCAGAACGATAAGCCTCATCCGCCCCTCCGTTATAACGATAAGCCTCATTCGCCCCTCCACCAAAACAATAAACCTAATCCACCCTTGTCCGGCAAAAAAAAGCCTAATCCCCCCTATTTTTACCATGCTCAAACATCGACGCATGTCGCTGCTTAAGCATGGTGAAATCGGGTATGCCGTCCATCGCGACCGTCGCGATAGCATCGAGGGGGGGGNGGGGGGGGGGAATTGCCGGCCGACATCCGTCGGTCGGTACTTCGTCGACCCCAACCTCCCCCCCCCGGCCTTTTGCAGCCCATGAGCCCACCCACCCGCCCGCCAATCAAGGCCCTCGCGATTGAGGGCCTCGGTGGAACGGGCGGACGGTGGGCTGCTGAGAAGCGGTGGAGAGTGGGGGGGGGGGTGGACTTCGACGGGGATTCCGGCCGACGGGCGTCCATGGTAATCCCTGACGGGAGTCGAAAATCCCTATTTGTTTTTTCTTACACTTTCTTCAAATTTATACCCTCGTTTGAGTTACAAACAATAGGCAAGCCCACCCCCTTTTTACATGCAGGGTTTGAGGGTTTATTTTTTGCACGGACACCTATTGGGCCCCGCGGTAGCGGGGCCCAGCAGGTTCCCTTTGAACAATGGGGAGTCTCGGATCCCCCGTGCAAGATCCTCGCAAACCACTTACAAAAAAATCACAAACCCTTCTTTCAAGGAGTTTGTGATAAATGGGTAGGAAAATGTGACGTCAGCATGTCGAGGCCGCATCCATGCGACGTCGACATTCTATCTTTTGACAAACGAGAGGGGTGTATTGTTTGTTTTCTACGCCATAATTTTTGCGTCCTCGCAGAAGGGGCAAGTCAGGCTTATTGTTCTGGCGGAGGGGCGAATGAGGCTTATCGTTCTAGCGGAGGGGCGGATGNCTTATCGTTCTGCCGGAGGGGCGGATGGGGCTTATTATTCTGACGAGGGGCGGATGGGGCTTATTGTGCGAAACTAGGGGTATATTGTCACTCCGCCCATTTTAAAAAAGTGTTAGATATGGGTGACATAACTTTTTTCTCGAAGATATGGGAGGGTCCGCCTTTCGGGATTGTGGATATGTGGGCTATTTTGCCTATTTATTTCGCATCGAATTATGTCAATCAGTTATGAATGTCCTTTGTATTTGCAGCCGGGATCAATACGTTGGCTAGTCGAGCACGGTTGGGCCCAATCCTTCATGACCGTAACGATTGGACCCAGCCGTAATGTCCGTGTCTTCCTGATTGGCATCGCTACCGTGATGTCCGGTTTGATGTTTTTGAAAGGGAAAAATAGCTCAAAGACCCATAAGACGCAAAGTGTGACTCTCATCTGCCCGGTAGCGGGTAAAAAGATACTGAAAAGCCCCGTCAAAAAGAATGTTCGCTCGCGGCATGCGTCGATGGGCGAAAAAAAACCGCATGGGGTCATCGCTCCCTCGTGATTGAGCAAAAACGCCCTTCTTTCGTTGTTGACAATTTTTTGTACACGCAAACCTATTCTTTGAATGCACAAACCGCAATCAAACCATACCCCGAATTCCGGGTTTTAGGGTTCTATTTTGGGTTTTAGGGTTTTGTTTCGGCGCGGGCTCCTCCTGGGCCACGCTGTAACGGGTCCAAGCAGGTTCCCTTTCAACGCATGGTGAGTCTCAAACTCCCCTCAAACTCTAAACAACCCCCCCTCCCACGCTAGTATCACAAACCCTTCAACAAAGGGGTTTGTGATACTAGCGGGGGACGCCGCATGCCATGCGTCGTCAGAGCATGGCATGTGGCCTCGCCATGCATATTTTTGGTTTTCTTCTTCACTGGCGTGGCGGTAGCGGCGGCCGATGGGTCGTTAGGTTATGTTTTGTCAAACGACGGGCAAATCAGCTTTATATTTCTACTATTCGGGTATCTCGTAGAGTAACTCTTTTGAAAGAGCCCCTGGATTTGGAGTCCGATTCTGATATCCGCTAGAATGTTCGCTTTATCATTGGTGGACCCGTCAGAGAAATGACCGATCCACCAATCAAGATTTTCTTGCAGCATCTTTTGGCCACGGACCGATTGTTATTGGTTACAATAGAACCCGAAAAACGGTGAAAATGCCAATTACCCCCTGTTTTGTCACCCTTCACCCTCATCCGCCCCTTCGTCGGAAGCCTGATCCGCCCCTCCGCCAGCACGATAAGCATCATTTGCCTCTACCCATGAACAATAAGCCCCATATACCCCTCGAGCGGGTTTCGATGTAAAACCGTTGAAAATGACAGAAAATAAGCCTAATGTACCCAAGGTTTGTGCTGTGACGCAACACTATTAGCGGAACGGAACCTTACCCTAGACACCTGCTGCTGAACGTACGTGCTTGGCTCTGCGTACAGTTTCGGTGGTACCGTTTCGACACTTGCGGCTCCCTGCTGCGGTGTGCAGTTGGCCATGCATGACGACTGATGCTTTGCAAATACACTGCTCATCGTGTCATTTGCGACGTCAAACCCGTACGTGTGCTCTGCATATATAACTGGTTTAATCGCAATGGACTACTACCTTCTCCTGTACTAAAGACTACAATGAGCAAACTCTCTTGCGACATGTCCAATGTTTGAGATACGCGTCCTCTGCCACCGTTGCAGGGCTGGGGTGGCCGCCTTGAACCAGTGTACGGTCCTTGGGGAACCGTGATAACCCCCCCCCCACGTCCATGGATCACGGAACTGCGGTGGCGGAGTGGACAAACATAAAGCGCGCATGGGACATCATCAACGAAAATACACCCGAGGACCCATACACCATGTGTTGGCAGTTGGGCATGAAAGCACCTCATGCCCGACCGTTGTTATGTCTACCCAATTGGGCGCCATGGATCTCGGTCTGGCCACTTCCATGGTCACGGTTGTGATTAACGTCATCCTTTACCTCATGTCTTTACTGAAGTTCATAACTATACACAGGGCATCGTGGAATAAAGTATTTCCATGAAAATGAACAATGTACCACCCTTATCGTCATTATTCGTGTGCATTAAAGCAAGAGAATATCCTCTATTGTACACTATTTCTGGGAGTATTAGAGACCAATGTAGCAGTCAAATGAGGACATTATATACGTACAATTGTATTGTTATACTTGATATTGTGGGGTCAAGTACGTTCAACTTTCATCATGAATATGCCCACCTCACTGTTCTTCTAGTAATCAACATCATAAGTGAAATGTCACCTCTTCAGCAACGTATCGTTAGGTTTTACAGCAATGTGCCATCCTCAGTAGTACACTTCATGAACATTGTACCAATGTATCATTTCTTACCTCATTAGTACATCATGTACTTACTTGCCATGTGGTGGTTGTGTAGCCTATAACAGACAGTGTCATGTATTGTGTTTGTACGTGGTATGTGAAGGTTATCCTTATGAAAGAATGACATGGATTTCGGCTTATTCTAATGATTTTCGAAGAGAAGCAGTCAGTTGAACGCTACGAACATTGTTTACATCAGAAGCATTACCTTATGAACACTCAGAAGTACACTTCAACTACTTCTAGCACTACTTGCTAATGAAAGAATGACATGGATTTTGGCTTACTCTTATGATGTTGGGAGTGAAGTAGTTAGTTGAACGCTATGAAAAGTCTTTACATCAGAAGCACTACATTATGAACACTCAGAAGTACACTTCACCTACTTCTCGCGCTACTTGCTAATGAAGTTGGCACTTGAAATTACCAACCTTGCACATGGGACTTGGATTGAGTACAATCAATTAAAGAAATGTTAAACACTAAACACCATAGACAGTGAACGTGGGATATGTAATTTCCTCGAAGAGTTCACGACTCAATCCCCGGAGAAAATGAACAATGTCACAGACAGGACACTGCTACTCCCATGGCTGACAATGCTCAGCATCATAGAAGACCTCGGCCTTAGTGTCTGAATCTTGGCAGCCATGTCTGCTTCTCGGAACATACACACTATTGGACCCCCTCCCCACATGCAATGAACTACTGTGTCTAAGCCTAACTCTGACCTTCTGCCTAACCCAAACCCCCCCTCTCCGGGTGAACTAGGAGCCGCCTCTCACTATGGTATGCTCAATCTCCATAGTCCAGTAAACTTCATCCTGCACATGAACAAAAGCAAGTAGTAGTCATGAGAAACACCCGTAAACCAATGAGAGTTCCTTCAAGATGTGAATAACAGGGCATGACGACAAATAGAACAAGTACGTACCTCACTCCTCCTCCTCTGGCTCGTCCTCGTACATCTCTTGCCACTCTCTCTCCTCCTCATCCAACTACTGGGTGTGCTCATCCCGCGTCACCGTCTCACCATCATCACCAAGAGGAGGAGAGTATGCACCAGATTCATCACTGTCAGCACCAACATCATCATCATCCATTTCATCCCGGGGCGAAGCCTCGGGATTGTACTCCACGTCACCACTGGCATACGCTGCAAGTGGAGCACCCACAACTGTGGAGGCAGTTGCACGTGCCTCCAAGGCTGCTACGGCCTGTGCAGCAGCAGCCTCTAGACGTCCATCGTATCCCCTTGCTGCGGCCTGTGCAGGACTTGGTGCAGGCGGGTTTTTGCAGCGTGTCGTGATGTGGCCTTTTTGCCCGCACCATGGGCAAACGAAGTTTTTCTTCCGCATCGTCTCACGGTCTTTCCTTGCGCTACGCGGGCGTCCCTTCCCATGCCTTGGTCCTGGTTACAGCCACTGTGGTTCGACGGGCACAATGTTTTTCACCATTGACGAGGGGATGGGGTTGTTGTATGTACGTCGGAATGCCATGCGCACGAGTCCAGGGTCGACAAGGTTCTTTGCGTTGATGCGCTTCACGAGCAGGAAAGCGCAAGCATGATGACATGGCATTCCAAACTCCTTTCACCTGCCACAGCTGCAAGTCTTCTCCAGCAGGTCTACCTGTTGGGGATTTTTCGTTGGTCCATCCACACTTGCAGTGTTTGGGCCCTCCTCAGTCACATTGTACTCACGGGCCACGGCAAGGCAGTTGAGCAGTCGGTCGGCTTGGACAGGGGCCAAGGACATCTGCACAGCTTCTGCCTGGGCATGCCGAGCAGAAAACATGCATTGCACAAAGGGCAGGATGCTCACAAAGCAGTAGTATGGATACATCCTACGGTGTGCTGCGATGCGTGCGTTCCAGCTCTCTGCTGCGTCGGAGGTGGTGTGACCTCCCCTGCCAAGGGGGCAGTGGAGACGTGTCCATTTCTCCAGAGGTACACCCCTGACCACAAACCCATCCCCACCTGGCCTGCCAAAGAGATATGCATAGGCAGATGCACTCACTTGCCGCTGGTGGGTGGTTGCCTTTTGCCACTGGTCGACATTGAGCGCATGCGCACATTTCCATGTCCAGTGTGCGGCTTTCTTCCCGTAGGCAATGCGGACGTTCTCGCGCAAGTACTATGCACAGAACGTGTGTGTTGCACCACCTAAGTACTTCTTCACCGCTTTCTCCAGGCCCATCTCTTTGTCTGTGATGATGCATGTCCCAGGTAGAGCAGTAGTGGGATACGCGAGGGTAACCTGTGCGCAAAAAAAATTACAACTCTTCTCGTCCCCAGTCGGTGCCAGTGCCCACGGCATGGGCACTGCGTGGTCATTGGCATAAAAACATTGGGCAAGCAGCAGAGTTTGCTTATGCCCATTTTTCAAAAACGTTGCATCCATGGTCAAAATGCGGCGACTGTGCGGGAAAGCAATCTTGGCAGCCCCTGGAGCGATGAACGTCCACAGGAAAGCACCGTTCTTGTCCTTGTGCGCGACCGCGTGGATTCCTGGGTCAACGCATCTCAGCTGCACGCATGCAATGGATGTACACAAGTCAATTGAACTGAAAGTTGAATGACCACTGCTTTGTTGAAGGTTTGAAGCGGACAAGTTTGCGTACCTCATCGATGTACGATGGAAAGAGACTCCACGTGTTGGTTTTCTTGCCCATCAAATTTTCCTGGGCCTGTGACTTCACGCGGTAGAGTGTGTTGTTGGAGATGTTGATGCCGGTCCTCTCGTAGAGTACCTACCGCAGGGTGGCTGTAGACGCAGTGGGGTCGCGCTGCAGTGCTTCGCCTGTTTTGCGGGCCACCCACCCCTTCTAGCGGGCCGGATTGCCGCGGCCAATCTTGGAGACACACTTGTGTCCGTCGGCGTAGTGGGACACAGTCACGGTACCAAACTTGCTTGTCACACGTGCGTGCAGGAGCCAGGTACAACCCTTGTTCTTCGCCTCGGCACACGTCACGTGGAATCTGGCGGGCTCACTGCGCGCCCACTTTAGCCCGAAGCAGTTGTCAACCGCGTAGTCCTCCACAAACGCCCAGGCTGCATCCATGTTGTCAAACAACATACCCTCAGCCGGCTCCTTTGGCATCCCCTTCCGCTTCTTCGGGCTGTGACATGGTTCGTCGTCCAAATCACCTGTCCATGATAGCACCGCATAAAATGACATGAGAGAGCATGGGTTTAGAATGGAGCCCATGCAAAATCAGGAAGAGGAACCTGTACTTCCATGCACTGTCTCCGTCTTCCTAAAAAAACCAGAGACATGATGCATCCTGGGCACAAAGTGAGCATTACCGAGGTGGCCATGTGGCACGGACAGCACGCGACGGCGCCCCATGCTAAACCTAACCGGTCCGGCTTCCCGGACATCGGGGGACCTGGGAGCACGGATTGGTTCATCCGAGAGTTGGTTCCGTGGGAGGGCGACCCACTCGTCCAACCGCCGGGACCACCAGTCATCGTTCCAATCTCGAGTCAACCAAAACATAACATCTTCAAACGCGCCTGATGGGTTGTTCGACGGAGGGTTATCGAGGTACCACCGCGGTGCAGGTCCGTAAGCAGACCGAGCAGCGTTCTTGACTGGGACTTGGTTGCGTGGCAACGAGCCAAGCGTGTTCGTGGGAAGCCATCCGAAACAGTGGGTATTTCATCCACAAAACATCATCCTATTTATCCCATCTACCCTAATCATTAGGCTTACCGGCGTCCTCGATGACTTGGCCGTCCACCATTCCGGATTCACGAAGGATGTAGTAGCAGAAGCAACATTGTTAGAGGGAGCGGTGATGGCGTCAACGACGATGACGCAACACTAAATGACAACAAATGAAACTCGACAGGTACCCTGCCACAAGATGTGGTGCAAGTGGCGGACAATCCGAGGATAGGTGTACACGTAGGATGAGGATACTGTCCGCCGATACCCCTCTTCATGCACATACTTTGTGTCTGTAGTGCATGTGATGCACTGTCCGTCGGCAACTAATGGTACACCATGGTTTTGGGTACCCAATGGCATGCCCATAGTCACCGCCGGTTGAAAGGATGTGACAGCGACATGTGATTGGCAGCTCGTCATTGCGTGCCGCGGAAGTTGCAACACGGACAGCTGTCAACTGGTCCAACGGCGCAATGTAATTGGCACGCTTATCGCTTGCTGCGCTGGCCATACAGCTATTAGGCGCGGCATAACGTTTGGATGCCAGTGCATGAACCACGCCAGCTTAGGGCCGAGTATTCGCAGGGAGTGTTTCGATGTTACGAGGACATTGCATGTGCTGGTGAGACGGCAATGCAGACGTGCGGTGTGGGGTTTGACGGAAACTCCAAGTCGTTGAATTATTTTCAGAATGAAACGATACCCCCAGTTATTGAGCGCATGAAGGACGTTGAACCGCACATTGTCGAGTACTGGAACATTTTCGATGTCGAATTCATAGTAATGTACAAGTATCGACTACATGCATGCGGCGTGGTTGTACGAATTGAGGCACAAGTTGTTGGAAAAGTGGAAAAGTAATAGCAAGACACCCTTCTGCTGCAGAAAAATGGACCATATGCCGTCACATGACGACTTCGACAACTGCAAGGGGTATATGGGGTTATTGTTCATAGTTAGGGGCAAATGAGGCTTATCGTGCTGGTGGAGGGACGAATGAGGCTTATCGTGCTGGAGGAGGGGCGGAGGAGGCTTATTGTCCCGACGAAGGGACGGATCAGACTTATCGGTCTGCCGGAGGGGCGAATGGGGCTTATCGTGCCGACGAAGGGGCGGATGGGGTTTATTGTGCGAAAGTTGGGGTATATAGTCACTCCGCCCCTCAAAAAAACGTGAGGAAACATTTGGAGCATAGAAGGAAGAGCGGAATGACCATATACCTTTCGTTTCGGATAGTAAGCCCCATCCGCCCCTTTGTCGGAACAATAAGCGCCATCTGCCCCTTTGCAAGAACAATAAGCCTCAGCCGCCCCTTCGTCGGAACGATAAGCCTCATCCGCCCCTCCGCGAGAACGATAAGCCTCAATTGGAAATAATTTTTAGGGCATGGAGGCCCATGCAAAAACAAACATGAGCTCTGTGTGTGAGTGCGATGTAAGACGGCAAGACTGTGGCTAAGTCTGGAACGCTGACTATAAAGAACAAGGAGATAATACAAATGAGCCCCTAGCGGGCTTATATAGGGGCACCGGCAGCTAACTGCACCGGGCCCCTTCACCCCTGCTGAACCCAAATGAGTCAACAGGGAGAACACACTACATACACCACAAGAGCAACAAAGGTGGTCTCCTCGAGGCACCGGAACAGCTCTCCGAGTGCCCGGGTCTCGACCACCGAGAAAATATGAGTAGTGCCAAAAAATCTCGGAATCAACGTCCAGACATCATAGACGGCTTTCCGAACATCAGAAGCCCCACAACAGCCATCGGGTCTCCTCATCGCACAGGTACAGTCAAACGGGTGCGCAGGTCTCAACCCACCGAGAAAACTCTCTTGCCTCCTGACAAGCTCACATGCCTACCGGAACGCATCGACCGCGTCTCGTCGGCGCTGTCGTAGGTGATGGAGAAGTCTCGGTGCAGTCCGGAGGCCCGTCGTGTCGTCACGCACTCCTCTTCCATTTACCCCGAATGTGGGTATATCGATAAACTAGTAGTGTCGGCCGTGACGGGTGGAAGCCACACAAACCAACACTCCCCCTGGCTGACATAGCCGTCCACGCCAGAACGAATGAACGAAGGCATGGAACAACGTATGCCAAACCACAATACGCACCAAGCAATCATACATACACACCTGTGCTACTCACCTAAGGTCTCCCTAGACACTGGCACATGCTACCAAGTTTCTGGGTCTCGACCATGAGAGGAGGGATGCACACGTGCACAAACCAGTGCAATGCCCATCACTCACATGTCAGGCAACAAGATGGTCTCCTCGTGACACTGGCGGTACCAGGGCCCGGGTCTCGACCGCTATGAGCAATCCAACACAGGATCATGGGAGGATCTCCTCGTAACACGGGTGCAATGCACCACGTGTCCGGGTCTCGGCCAAGAGGTCGCATGCACATGCCACACACAGTATAGCTACACACCAAGACACATGATCACATGGTCTCCTCGTGACACTGGTACAACACACCAAGTGTTCGGGTCTCGACCAACAGGGTGCTACCACGTACATGTAGCTGTGCAGGCACGCAGCATGAGCCACATGCGGGATACTGTAGATGCTCACAACAGAGCATGGACCTCGCCACGCATCTCCCATGACGTCGCGTCAGGTCGAGGTCCACACGACACTCCCCCTGGGCAGATGAACCTGGCAGTGATGTCCTCGATGGAGATGCTGATGTAGTAGCTGAACAGATCCTGGGCGATGAGTCATGTGGTGTGTCCAACATGCAGAGATATCTCCCCCTGTCACGTGCGAGTCGACTCCCTCCCTCAAAGACGTAGTGGTGTCTCCGGCTACGACTCCTCACGTGAATCTGAATCATCTGGGGTATACCAGTCCTCGTGTGACTGCCAAGGGTCCCAACTCACAGTCTCTCCTGCCTCCGCACTGCTGTGATGCATCTGTGTATGCCGGAGGAACGGGAATGGGCGAGCAGCACGTGTGCGTGGATGAAGTGGCAGAGCTGGCCTCCGATACGGGATAGCACACCCTGAGACACAAGGGTGTACCGCCAGAAGAGGAGAGCTGGAGCGACGAACCGGATCACCACTCGCGGATGAAGATGACGATGGGACAGGTGAGTCGGGTGGATGAAGGTGTGTGACGGCAGTAGTAGAAGGAGGAGCGATGATGGGGTCGACAGGATCGAGGATGGCGGAAGCAGAAGGCACGCTCACCTCTTCTATAATAGTGTCCCCAACGGACGTCATACTCGGAGCTCGTACAAGATCCTCCCCGGGTATAGGTGTGCCAGATGCTGCTGGCGGAAGGCTCCTGCCGATAGCAGTGATGCTGCCCTCCTCTCAGAATCGCTCATGCGCTGCCATCATCTCCCGCTGTAGCATGACTACACGCTCCTACAGATCAGCATAATCTGCCTCGGACATGTCGAGGTGGCCCATGTCGACCTGGTGTAGAATAAACTATGCCTCACTGGATGTTGCACATGCAGACTGCACAACTTGTGAGTACAGCGCCATCTGCATCTCTGCTGCTGAAGACGATGGAACTGGTGCTGCTGCATCCTCCTTGGGGTCAACCAAGGTCGCAATGTGCTGAGACGCTAGAACATCGGATGCAGCTACAGGTGTCGCATCCACATCACAGCTCGTGTCTGTCATGCGAGGAGTGAGCGGTCGCATGCCGAGAGAGAAGGAGAAGGATGAGTCGTCAGAGTCCGTAGAGCATGTGGAAATGTTGTCCGTGCAGGTACTGCCACTCTTGGCTTCGATGTGATCGGTAGGGTCACCAACAGGTGAAACCGAGGGGGCAAAACTCAGCTCCTACTGACGAGGTGACTCCAACTGCATGTATGGATCTGCTCCGGTATCCTCGACTGCCGCCGTAATGGACACAGGTGTACAGGGCTCCGGCTCAACAATGTCCGTCAAGGCGACCAACAAGTGCCGCTGGCGGTCACGCACTGTCTCGCCGGGAAGTTTGGTCGCTGCCACCTGCTCAATAATGGAGTGAAGATCACCATCTGACTCTGTCATGTGTCGGTGCTCCGTCCTGTGCACGGGACGTAGACTCAAGGAACATGGGTGACTCCTCACGCTGAAGCTGGTCATCAGGTAGCGCAGATGACACGTTGAAGCCTACTGAGTCTGCTGTAGCACGTGTCCCAATGACACCTCTCAAAACTGCTGCTCTTAAGAATGCCTCAACCTCCAAAAGACCAACCGGCCGATTCTGCTCATGCTCTGCGACTGCTGTCGTGCTGGTGTGAATCTCGTGCGCCAACACCCCCAGAGATCCGTGTGGGGTATCCCGATCCGCGCGGGACTCTTGTGCCACCGCCAGGCCACTACTGGTCGGAGTCGCAAGTGGCACCGCCAAGGCACGCGGGACCTGCACTCCTGATGGAACCTGCTGTTGCAGAATGTCCGACTGCTGCCCTAGCGTAGATGTCGACCTCAATGACATGCACATCCCAAGCACCCCAACATCCGTCAAACTGGTGTAAGTCAGCTGCACACTCTCCCCCAAAAGTATCGTAGATGCATCTTGATCCTTACGAGACTCCTGTGCCACCCCTGGGCCTCTACCGGTCGCAAAAGCGAGTGGCACCGTTCAAGGACGCCGTGCCTGCGCTCCTCCTGATGTCGCCTGCTGCTGTGGAAGATCTGAATCCAACCTGGACGATGAAAGGCAACTATCCACCATGAACGCCATGTCGGGGTCAGACTCCACGCCATGTGCTGTCACTGTATCATCTGAGTCTGCCTGAGCTGACGCTCGGGCAGCACGGCCCGGCGTGAGTGCGGATCCTGTCGCTACTGTCACATTACGCAATGCGCCGTGACCACACTCCCCCTCGACAGGTACAACAACGGAGGTCGAGGAGGTGGAGGATGTATCAACACCGGCGCGAGCACGCCGTGTAGAGAGCTGACGCTGACGTCGCAGAGTCTCTCGAATGGAACGACTGCATGAAGGCATGTCATCGCGAGATGGCGTCGTGGTCGCAAAGTGAAGGATCGACAGGATGGTGGCAGCCTGGGACTCGCTGGCAGGTGGAGCTGAAGGTACACCATCGGATGAGGAAGGAGGAGAGGATGGAGGAGATGTGATCGAAGAGGTCATCGACAAACGAGTGGCAGAGGCACGCTCAGTGACGATGAGGTTACAAAGCCGTTGCACTGTCTGCCGGAGGCTGTGGATCTCAGCGAATATGCTCGCTAGAGGTCTAGCTAGGGGATCTACCAATGCCGGCACATCCGTATACTATGGAGGATGCATGCTCGGACGAGGCTGTAGCCAAGGTGGATGCCAGCCGGGAGGGCGCGTCCAATAGCGACACCAGCCATGACGTCCATCACCACAGTAGTAGCAGGCGAACGCGCAGGGCGCCTGCTCAGATGTCCGCGCACTCATCTCGTGCGCTAGACGATGGATAGGTACCCAGGGCACCTACTCCCGATGGTAAACATGAAGCCACGGGAGAGAATGAGGCCAGTAGGTACTGTCACTCCTGGAGGTCACGACGCCCAGGTCATCAAACATGACCAGACGGGAAGAGCTGCACTACCACACCACGCCCGGAGACTCCAGTCCGACTAACTACGACCACTAATGTTGCTACCACTAATGGAGGGGAGACTGCTCCAAGACGAGAAGGGGTGGCGGCTGCAGGTGTGGCTGCTGCTCCAAGCGGTAGACGACCCAGCCCTCGGAGCTGGTAAGACTCAAATCCGCCGTCGATCCTACGGGATGAAGTGCGCGCACCAATCCACGGGCCCCATGAAGACGCCGGTCCACGACGTGTCTCAAAGCGAAGATCGCCGCCAACGACATTCCGCTGTCGGCTGAGAAGGCGAAACTGTAAGCTCTCGCGCAGCCGGCGCACTATGTAGTCGTCAACTCGCCACAACCTGATGCTATTACAGCTATGAAAGCTATTACAGCTATGAAAGCTACTGCTACTACGGCGGTGGTAGCTGGAAGATTATCCTTTTTTTCCTTTTGCTGGTTTTTTTTTTCTTCTTGCCCTCGGCCACCCCTCTTTGGTTTTTTTTCCTTCCCTTTTTTTTTTCGTTTCCCGCAACCACCACCTTTTTATTCTCTATCTCCCGCTCCTTTTTTTCGTCCCTCCTTTTTTTTTCTGCTCACCCCGGGTTTGACCGTCACCCGGTTCTAGGTTGCCCCCTAGAAAGGGGGTAGGGTAGGAATATGGGGGGGGATAAAAAAACTTGAGGGGGCGATGCCAGGTCGCCCCACCCCCCATCTTCGCTCCTCGCTCGCTCGCAAAAAAAACGAGCGAGCGAGCGAGTGAGTGAGGCGAGGGGGGTCGAGAGGGGGGGGGTCTGTCCCTCCCTCCGTCCGTCGGCCGACGAAGCTGACGGGCCCCTCCGAGGGGCCCCTCGGAGGGGCTCGACGGGGCCCTCCTAGGGCCCCCTCGAAAGGAGGGGAAGGGGGGCAAAAAGGGGCCGAAGGGCTCCCCTCCCCTCGGAGAGGCCCTTTGATGGGGGACGAGGGGGCCCCTCCAAGGGGGCGGGGGCCCTCACAGGAGGGTTGCGAGGCCCTCCAGCAGCAGCAGCTGCAACGGCGGGGGTAGCTGCTGTGGTTGCTGCTGCTGCTGCTGCTTCCGCCGCTGTTGCTGTTGCTACTCTGCGCAGTAGCAGCAGCAGCTACTACTGCTGCTCGATGCTGCCGCCGCTGCTGCTTTCGCTGCTGCTAGACTGCGTAGCAGCTGCTGCTGCTGCTTGCTGCTGCCGCGGCTGCAGCTTGCTGCTGCCGCCGCTACTACTTGTTGCTGCACGCTGCTGCTGCAACCGCCACTATTGTAGTGGCAACTGCTGCTGCTGCTATGTGCTGTTGCTAGTGATGTCGCTGGTGCACCGGCTGATGCGCTGCTGCAGCTGCTCTTGCTGCTGCTGCTGCGCCGCAATTGCACAGGCTGCTGCTCCAGTGGCTGCTGCTGCTTTTGCTCTTGCCGCCGTGGTCGCTATTGCTGCTGTGTGCAGCTCACCGCCCCTGTGGCGTTCACTTGCAGTCGCTTCGCGCTCCCTCACGCTGCTGCCGGCGTGGCGCCACGTGGCGCGTTCTCTTTGCGTTTCGCCCACTGCTGCTGCTTCTGCTACTCACACGCCCCCCCGTGCTCTGACACCAAATTGGAAAAATTTTAGGGCATGCAGGCCCATGCAAACATGAACATGAGCTCTGTGTGTGAGTGCGATGCAAGACGGCAAGAATTTGGCTAAGTCTGGAATGCTGAATATGAAGAACAGGGAGAGAATACAAATGAGCCCCTAGCGGGCTTATACTTGGGTGCTGACAGCTAACCGCACCGGGCTCCGTCACCCCTGCTGAACCCAAATGAGTCAACAGGGAGAACACACTACATACGCCACGAGAGCAACAAAGGTGGTCTCCTCGAGGCACCGGAACAACTCTCTGAGTGCCCGGGTCTCGACCACCGAGAAAATATAAGCAGTGCCAAAAAATATCGGAATCAACGTGCAGACATCATAGACGACTTTACGAACATCGGAAGCCCCACAACAGCCATCGGGTCTCCTCGTCGCACCGGTACAGTCAACCGGTTGCGCGGGTCTCAACCCACCGAGAAAACTCTCCTGCCTCCTGACAAGCCCACATGGCTGCCGGAACGCATCGATCGCGTCTCGCCGGCGCTGTCGTAGGTGATGGAGAAGTCTCGGTGTAGTCCGGAGGCCCGTCGTGTCGTCACGCCCTCCTCACCCATCTACCCCGAATATGAGTATATCGGTAAACTAGCAGTGTCGGTCGTGACGGGTGGAAGCCACACAAACCAATAGCCTCATTCGCCCCTCCGCTAGAACGATAAGTCTGACTCGCTCCTTCTGCAAGGACGCAAAATTCATGGTGTAGATAGTTAACAATATACCCCTCTCTTTTGTCGAAGGACAGCATGTCGACGTTGCACGGATGCGGCGTCGACATGCTGACATCACAATTTCCTACTCAATCATCACAAACTCCTTAAAAGAAGGGTTTGTAATTTTTTTGAAGTGGTTTGCGGGGAGTTGGGGTCCGAGACTCCCCAACGTTCAAAGGGAACCTGCTGGGCCCTCCTACCGCGGTGTAGCGTGGCCGTGCCACGCCGACCGGTCGAGGGAGCCACGTGGCTCGAGCAGGGTCACCTAGGACTGTGTGCGGTTGGACGGGATGGCTTCAGGGTCGGAGTGAGAAAGTGCGTAGAAGCCTCCTAGCAACACAGCCGCTGACCGGGCGTCAGTGCCTAGTCAAACGGTGACGACAGCCACAGGTCGTACACACAACGACAAGGGTTTGGCTAGGAGACACAAGTCAAAGTGTCAGAATGCTTCAATATAGCATATGCAGAGAGAAATGACAACTGACAGGTCCAGGGCATAAATACCTGCCGCGGCGCACGGCGGGTGTCGCACGCGGCAGTCCAAGAGCTGTCCTAAAACCGGCCCAAAACCACTGTTTTGGCCGTAACTCTGCGCACACATGTCAGAATCCTACGCCGTCTGAACCTAGACGTGCA
>SZWC01014279.1:46782-72516 GCA_023375785.1 Penium margaritaceum | reverse complement strand
TTGCTGCAACCAGTTATTCGCTTCTTCAATCTGCCGCTGGTGCCGTCGATGCCCCTGCTCCAGCTGATGCACCTGCAACCGCTCCTGCGTGGCCCACTCCTCTCGCACGAAAAGTGGTTCTTGCAGTCCGGCCCCGGGGATCCGCCTGGCGAGATGCTGCTGGGCCACGAGCCGCGAGCGCGTCTCGGCGCGCTGCAGCTGCCTCTCGCGCCGCCGCTGGAGGCGCAGCAGCTTCGCTTCCAGGAGCTTGCCGCTCGGCGGCGCGTACCGAGGCTCGACGTTCATGTCTGGCGAACGTACATGTTCCATTTCGACGAGAGCAGCGAGGCCAGCCAAACAGATGCCCTCGGCTGGAGGGGGCCAAAACTGTCCGTCTGCTTCGAGGGCCTTATTCTGCAACGGTTTACCGAGCTCCCACATAACGGAACCTGGGCCAGCCAATATGCGGCAGGCTCCTGAAACAGATCAGCAATGGAGCTGAGTGGCGAAGGGAAAAGCAGGAGGGAGCGAGCAACAGGGTACCCCTGCGGCTCAACCTCGCCACAGGTGAAGCGGCATGAGATCGTACCAAGAAATGCCCCGTTGCCGTGAGCGTCATTACAGGATTCTGAACCGTCGGGCAAGATTTACGACCCAAGTGCGTGTCTCTGGTTGCTGACCCGGTGGCGGACAGCATGCGGACGCTGGGACGAGTATCCAGCAGCGAGGGGCTTCCATTGGCGCCAAGCGTCGAGCNGGACGACCGCTAACCGCCCGCCAATGCCACGCGGCTTTCAGGAGTTAAATGACGGTTGCAGTACGGAGAGGGATCTACGATGGGCCGGCGCTAGAAAACAGAAGCGCTCGTGAATGATTACCGTCCAGTCCACCTACCTTTAGGGAGGGATGACGACGCCGACAGGTTGAGTATGGCATGAATAGGAGCGCGTTTCGTGCGCCGAAGTAGACGATCCTCTCCACTGTCCGAGAGCCAGCAAACAAACGCTGACCGCGCTAGGTGAGAAGCATGCACCAGCATGGGATAAGGGTGGAGGAGTGGAGAGCGATGTGCGTAAGGCAGCAAAACGACGCCTTCGAAGTAGAGCCACCATGAAATCATCATTGCCCGAGGAGCACTAGTTGAGAAAAGACCGCGTGCAGTGAGCATGTGGACAGGAAATGCCGTTTGGCGGATGTACCTGGTTTGTCGTGAGAGAAGGTGGATAGGCGCTTCGGGAAGCTATTTCGCACTCTCGGAGGACCTTACTTGTCCATACAAAAAGCCCGCAGTAAAGAGCCTTGACGATGCCCTGTTCTGGACTCGTTTACCTTAAATCTCATCGCGTAGGATTTTATAGCAAGTAAAAGCCTTGCTAGAAATACCGTTCGATCATTCCCATCGAACGCTTCTGCATGGATACGCGGGCGAATAGATAAAAGGCGTTACCAAACTCATTCTAAAATTACAAGGCTGTCAATTAATCGTTTGGTTGAAAAAATACTTATGGAATCGGAGCCGTCTTTTGGAGACTGGATCCTGCGTGGCCATTAGATCGTCATCTAACCCAGTAGACATTCGATTATCTCTCATGTGCTAACTGGAGAAATAACTCCCATTTGCAGAGAAAAGACTCGCTTTTCCCACCATGTCAAAACTCTCATAAGAGAAAGGGGACTTCTAAGGATGACCGTTTGGATTTCCGTAGATTTATTGATCGAAGACAGGACCAAATCATTCGAACTCCTCGTGAGATCGTATCATGCAGATTTGCGACAGAATCCGTATTGACAAAGCAGTAGTGGCTGCAAGCGGGTTCTCAAGTGGCTAGAACCTTGCATGACATCATCGTCGTCAAGTTTCGACAACGATTGTTTCGTTCTGTTTTGGCTACCTAGAAGTGAAACCATGTGAGGCTCGATGACGTCAGGTAGCGCGTACATGGACGTGCACGAGCGTGCGAGATCGTGCACTGAAAGACAAGTCCTTACAAGGGAACAGACAAATGCCAGCTTGCTGCCGGCGGCTTGACAGCGAAGTTCGCATGTGGACAAAAACTTACACAAACGCCCCCTTTTGCGGCTGTCGCTGTCAAGGCCTAGACAGGTGGTTTCCACGCAACTTTGACAACTTGGCTGGAAACAATTGAAAGCCAACGAGGGTTGACTGCCGCGCAGTGGCAATCGCTTTCAAGACACTTTAAATTGTTTGATTTAAAATTCAGGCGAGTCGTTCTGCGATGGGAGGTAGGAGTAAAAGATGACGCTCTTTCCCCGTCTGCATGTTCTAAGGGAATGCGGATACGACCCGAGGCGCATCTTCACTGTCTTCTAAATGAACATCTATTTGTTTTTCATTCACAATTTCAACCATGATTCTTCAATGCCGTAACCCTCACTACTCGATACGTTCTATTGTGCAAGCATGAAAACATTCCACATCAACAGCCAGCTGTCAAGCGTCGAATGAAAAGTAAAAGGAGGTTGGGCAACCCCTTACATACGCGAGTTGACAGCCCGAAAATACTGTCGTGGCTAACCACTAAGACCGTCGAGCTGCACATAGTTTCACTTCTCGGTAGCCAAAACAGAACGAAATAGATATCACCTAAGGACGCCACTTGCGAAACATATGTTTTTGAAGAGTTCGATGCTACATCCCTTCGAACGGACCATCGAACAAAATCAAAGGATCACCTGTTGTGCTTAAGCCTGCACGGATTTCCCCTACCTTCCACCGTCAAATTTGGAGGACGGGACGTGTCCGAATGGTTATTTGGTTCAGACAAAGCATCAAAAACAGGTTAAAATGACCGTTTGCATCCTCCATCGTCATTTTTACATGGGAAACTCAGCGCAAAGTTAAAGAATAGGTAGCTATCATATTTCTTGGCTTCCAACCTACCCACGCACTAGTGTGTACCTCCCATTTGATGTGTTACCCCCCGCCCCTGGCCATCGAGGCATCCAGAAACTACACCTTGATGGCATCCTATGCTTTGCCTCAGTCATGACAGTCGCAAGATCGGAACCGCAACACCTCATACATCTTGATTCTAACACCATCCCACTCCAGTTCTTGCCATTGTCCTTACGGCTCTGGGTATGTGGCGCATCTGGAAGCGCTGCTATTAGAGCGTGTTGCCAATCCTGCTTACTGCTAGCATGTCGAGAACTGATCACCGTGGCAAACCACGCTCCTACGTGCTACCCATGCCCCATGCACCTCACCCGCCCCATACTCTTGGTCTGAATTATTCTACACCTTCACCCACTCTAAGCTACGCTCGATCCTCCTCTCCCTAACCTTTCGGGATACCCCCCTCACTCCCACTTCCCTCACCCCTACTCCCCCCATTCCCCACTTCCAACCCTTAAGCCTTTAGGGACTAGGAGCCAAACTTCCACACTGTTTACCACCAACCCTCTCGCACAACCAACCACGTGCTCCACCCCCACTACGGATACCCCCAAGGCTCTCTTCATTTACCAAACTGTGGTGCCTCGATCCCCTGGCCTACTTCCCTACCTATCTCTTCCTATTCCCTCCCTAAATGCACGTGCTCTTTGGTAGCTTTGCACATCCAGCCTCCCATATGAGCTCTACCTCCCTCTAGCTTCGTGCCACTGCTCTGCTTGTCTGGCCACCCGGTTTCCTCTCTCAGCGTTGCGCTTTATCCATTTTCAATGAGATGAGAGTTTGGTTTCCTCATCTTCTTCCTCCTAGTTTGTGGTGTTTTTCACTACAATAACTCCTATCCATTGAGGACATGCTTACACAAAACTTGTGTGGCAGGCATGCTCTAGCTCTACTAAAGTTACCACATTGGCCCCAACTTGCAACAAACACTAGGTTACCCGCATCGGCCCCGTGCTCCTCCTCGCCTCCTCCAATGCCATGTCCTAAACATCGGTTGCCCAGGTTGATAGTAGCTTCCTAATCAATATGATGGAATCATTTAGAGCAAGCTCGTAGCATGTAGCAGTCTTTTTGGCTACTTTATACTTGAGCTCAACACCTGTAAAACATTGTTGCTAGGCCTCTTTGGCCACCATGGGCATGTCGCCCCTTGTGTGCCTAGTTTTCACTCCCTCCCTCAGGGTCTTGTTGGGATATCATCTCCTTAGTCTTTGATCTCCTCTTTACTTGTGGCTATAGGCAAGTGTATGCCCTACTGTGTGGTTGTCCTTCCTGCATGTCCCTTCTGGCTCTTGCCGTCACACATGGCTTTGTGCCACCATCCATTCCTTGTGGAGTGCTAACGACAATAAACGTCATAATACATCTATCTATCCATCAGCTTGTGTTTCGTTCTTGAGCCACTGTTCAGACAACCACCTCGGAAGAACTTACTTCAAGTCGTAGCACGATATGTAATGCATAACATAGTGCACACAAGGAAATCTTTGATACAAAAGACATCCGGCTACGTGCTGGTTGAAGGCTATATCCATGTGGTGAAATTCAACTAAAAAGTCATGTTATTGGAAAAGCTTAGTATCGAGTGACATGTACGGCAAAGTACTTTATCCGAAATAAGGACCTCAATTCTCGCCATTTGTGAGCTCATTTCCACGCAAGGAGTCCACCATCAAATCATTTGGCAACATATGTGATATTCATGCCATTGACTAAGGAAGTAGTCTTCATAAGACGTTCTACATGGTCGTGATAAAAAATTTCTACCGACATGAATTTCACTGTAAGAAAAAAAAACCTGGCTTGGAAAGGGGCACAAGTGATGACTACCCACAAAATTCGATTGTGTGTATGCCCTACCCGGCGGTCGGAAGAATAAAACTACCTTACCCGGCGTAAGCAAGAGTAAGACTTCCCTATCCACTAACCTGAGAGCATTCACATTTTGCCCACAAACTATGAGAAAACGCAACATGTTGACGTTGCATGCAATGTAAAGTCGACATGTTCACATCATCAATCCCTTCTAACATTTACAAACCCATCATCTGAGGGGTTTGTGGATGTTCATAGGGGGGGGTCGTATGGTTCGCATGAGGGGTCCGAGACTCACCATACGTTCTAAGGAACTTGCTGGGCCTTGCTACCATAGGGCCCAGCAAGAGCCACGCAAAAACAAAACCCTAAGACCCGAATGTAATTCGGGGTAGGCTTTGACTACGGTTTGAATGTAAACTCTTTGCGACTTGCAATTCAGGAAAAGAGAAGAAAAGAAGTGTTTCCGCTAGATGTCAAGAACCGACTTTTGCTCGATCACGATTGAGCGATGAAGCAAGATTCTTAGGGGGTGGACATGTGCCACCTCACTTCGCTCGATCATCGGCGCATGCTGCTGATCAAGCATGGTGAACCAACTTGTCACGTCACTCTAATTCTTTAGGTCATTGGGCAGGGCGTCAATACATATTGTTTGCTAGCTAGGATGTTACCACCCCTCCCACAGATTGGGTAAAAGGGTTTCTTTGCCCCTTAGAAAAATGACTACGGTTGTAGACTGCTTTATGTTTCCTCGTGCCAACGAGATTGAATTGCATCGACGTGGCAGTAATGAGCGATATAGCGGGTTCTGTTCAACTCAAATACTTGATGATAATATGTTAACTCTACATATCATGCAATCATTTTATAGTCAATGCGGTTTGCGACGGTGATAACAAAACTTTTAGAAGTTGGATAGCTTTTTCAAAACCTTCTACGACGCAAACTTTGATGTCCTAGTACTGATGCATCGAGCGGAATGTGGGAGGTTTGCAAGTAGAAGGTACAAACACAAGAGGATTGAATACACCAAAAGAGATGGGAAATTCATACAAAGCAAGAGGTATACTTCAATGACAAGTGTCAGCATTGGCAAGTGCATGTACGCAATGACAGAAGCTTTAATGATGTAAACTAAAGATACAAGGCACCATATCCACACGGCACATTTGATATTTGCATCGTGCAAGGTTGCTTTTATGAACATCATCAACAAGATGAGGTATGTATAAGATGTCGGTGTGCATCCTTACAAAAGGCCATTGTTGCCAAGAAGTCAATTGAACGGTTTTGTAACCTATACATGGACCATGGTAGCTCTGTAGACGCGTTTGGGATATAGAAGGAACTATTACATTTTTATGAAAAACAATATCCAAGGTTGGCATATGTGCCCAAAACGACTTCAGTTGACTGACACAAAATGTAGAAGAAAACTTGTGCCATCATTCTGATAGTATGCGTGGGCATTACCAACAAATCTTGACTATGTGTATGCCCCACCCGGCGATCAGAAGAATGTTGATATCTTATTCGGCATTCAAAAGAATAACACTCCCCTATCCATTTGCCTAAGAATATTGACACCTTACTCGCAAACAACAAGAAATTGTAGCATGTTGACATTGCATGTAGTGTAGTATCGACATGCTGACGTCGAATGCTTTGTTGCACTTTCACATATACCTGTTTTAATGGGTTTGTGAGTGTTTTATTGGGGATTTTTGCGTGGTTTGCATGGGGATTCCAAGACTCCCTATGAGTTGAACGGGAACCTCCTGGGCCCTGCTACCGCGGGGCCAAACAAGAGCTCGCGCAAAAACAAAACCCTAACATCCCAAATGTTACTCCGGGTAGGGTTTGACTAAGTTTTACATGTAAACCACCAGGGATTTTGGGGTTAGAAAGACAGACCGAGCCTTTTTCCATAATACAAAAAAAACGAGCATTTTCGCTTGATCGCGATCAAGTGATTAGCTCTTTGTTTTGTTTTTCCGACATGCAAATCCCATTGTTCAATGTACGGTTTATGTTTTATGCAGACTCCGTCAACGCAAAACATATAGAACCTTGAATCAAACTAAAGGATTTGTGTGTCGATAAAAAACAAAGACCTCGTTGCTCGATCGTGATTATTGCATGGGAGTCATAATCGCGAGGGGAGTCGACATGCCCCGCCTCGCTTCACTCGATCAACGGCACGTGCCGTTGATTGAGTATGGTGAAGCAAGTGGTCAAGGCAGTCCTATTCTTTGATTCACTGAGCAGGTGGTCAAAATGGTTTTCTTCGCTGGGTAAGGCATCACCACCCCTTGTGGACTGGGTAAAAGGATTATTGTGCCCTTGTTGTAATGCGAAAAACACCAGTGCATGGAAATGAGGGGCTCGTGTACGTCACAAACATAACACTCTCCCCTTGTAGTCCAAAAGTCCCGGCATGTTGAAGGAAATAGATCCATGATGATTAAGTTAACCATAAACCTGATGCCTTGTAGGTGTTCCTAGGGCCCCTATATCTTATGCAAGGCACCGTAGCCTAACCACTTGACTATATGGTGGGTTTCTTTTCCATGTTGGCAATGAATGATGTACCGTCCCTTGCCTCTATAAGAAGCAATCAAGGTATTTTACTACCAAGGAAGCGCTCCCAAGGGTCCCTATGAAAAAAAGGCTAGCAATTTGGAAGACAGGGTGGTTAGCCATGCGGTCTTCCAATAAAAGTTTTCTAAACACATATTTGTGCATCTCCTTGATCGCAAACAACACCAATCGCGTAGGTTTGTGCGTTGCGTATTCTTTTCTTTGCAAGCACGTGTTTACCACACTTACTAATAAATGATCGCCAATGTAAGTTTCCATGCCCATTCGATGCTTGTTGGCTACTCACTTCAATGCTCTCTAGGTATTTGTGAGAGTTTAGTAAGTTATGTCCTTATAGTTAAAGAATTACCGTCTCTTCGTGTCAACTACAAGCATGTTACATGAACTCTACAACCTATCAAATCTTAAATGACATTGTCAAAGACCACCTCAAAGGGGCTTTTCTAGTGGCATTAAGTGAGATGAAGTTGTATGTAAGCTTGGAACTTGGTAGCTTCACCACCAACCAAATGCTAGGTGGCTCACACAAAACTTTGAAAAACTGTTTGAGCATTTCATTGGTGTACCTGGATTTCTTCTTAAAATGAGTTTGGGAGGATGCCAATAGCTACATCTTATTGTTACCCTGGTGTTACTCCGTTTTGTTTTACATGAAAGAAATTTCCAGACAAATCTAAGCTTGCTACACTAAGTTGGTACTTTTTTATTTTGAAATCAGTAAATGATTTGAGGTCAGGCTCAACAAATCACCACATAATGAAACTCTGTATTCACCCAAAGCTCATGTTTGGTTCAATTTTGGATAGAAACTAACACGCCATGGGATTTGCATTCATAAGCCCATACACGTATGGCAGGGAGAACAGGACACATGAGAGAGATACAGAGAGGGGTGAAGTAGGACATCAAGAGTGAGGGAGAGTGAAAGAGAGAGATACAGAGAGAGAGAGAGAGAGAGGGAGAAGGGGCATTAAACAAATGGACATCTACATGGCAATTTACTTCAACTCATAGCCATCAACCTTGAGGCTCGTCACGAACCCCAAGTAGTCCGAGGGTTCCATGGTTTGGAAACCCCCCTCAAAACATCTCATGAAGCCTGTCCCACACCAAGAATTGTACACCATGTCGAGGTTGTCGCGGATGTGGTTTCTACCCTTCAACATCTAGGTAACTGACTCATCCTTGACTTGCCACATTCCAAGGCCAAAGGTTGTCTACCCATGTAGCTTACTCCCCACCATTGATGCAAACCCCGAAGAGATCTTTGACTTGAAGGGACGCGGAAGCCCAACATCCGTCGACTACTGCTTGTGCATGTAGTAGGGATGCACATCATGATAACATAAGTGTACGACCCACAAACCCACTCTTTGAAGATCACACTTGGGGTTTCCATACATGAAGCACGAGCAAAAGCTTCATATGGGTATGGGATGGGCTGTTCTCCGCACGGATGCGGATGAACTGAGGCTCCAAAACCATTTCAAATTATTGCTCATACATTTCCACACTAACGTGGTGATCTGGCATTTGGGTGAAGTGCCATCCATGCTCTCACATGGCGGCATTTGTGTTTTTGTAGAACAAATGGCATGCTACCACCTTGCCCATCCAAATCACTTGCATGGGTGAGACTCACCCTCGAGAGAGGAGGCAAGGGGGATGGTCACCACAAACTTGTCCTCTTTTCCAATGACCTTGATCTCTGTAAACCCACGTGATGCGTGTATTGTGGTGCTCGTACTATGTGCAAACTCGTATGGTTTGCATTCACGACAAGGGATGGGATGATCTTATGGGGCGTGATGTACAAGGCAATCTGCTTGAAAATGGTGATGGCATGGTCCTCCTAATCATTGAGAAGCTTTTGGGCTACCATAGTCCAGCAACGCCATGCCCAACCCAACTCCTTAACCACATTATATGTAACCCAGTTTTGGCAGAAGATGCCATCGTTGGGCTGAGCCATCAACTCATTGACCTCCTCTTTGCCGTTATGCAGATGGTTTTTGAACGGATGACAACACTATACTTGTTCTTCCCACGCTCACACATGCCCTCCAGGGCGCACACGACCTCCTTCTCCAGGATGGGGTACTTGTGGTCTTATCGGGCTCGTATCATGTGCCAATTGTAGATGATGTTATTCAAGCGTTCTTCCTCTTCGGGGATTGCATAGTGTTTCTAGATGTTTGCGATGACCTTAGGGATGGAATCATGGACAAGATTCATCACACGAATGGTGGACACGTGGCCAAACCCGTACCAGTCCATGTGATGTCCACGCCTTGCACCACCACCCTACGGTGTCATGACAGACACTCATGGATGTTCTCATATGGGTCAACGCCACCTAAGGTAGACGGTAACGACGATGACGTAGAAATGAAAACAAGTTCCGGGCTTGGTGTGATGCATGGCAAGATAGCAAGTGAGAATTGCTCCCTTGGAAGACTAGGGTCACTTTGCGTCTATGCAATCGTTGGCATTTTGGGTGTTGCCATGGAACAAGCAACTTGCTTGTGGTACTTTTTTTCATCACTTTGTTGAAGAATTGTACGAGGCAAGACATGGTTGAGTTGATGGTTGGAATAACAAATGCGGTGTAAGTCAGCTGATGCATGGACTATAAACATATAGGCTTTTCAAGTGTATCAAAGGTGGCGCCCCGCCACCACCTTACATCACATCCATGCGCGACTTGTGTGCACAACACTGACACTTAGTGCCGACCATTGCACGACAGACAAAAATGGATGTGCAATGGCAAAGCGCCGCCGATGCACTTACCATTTGCACGTTCGAAACTTGACATTTTCAATCGATCTTGAACGGGATTTTTGTTGCTAAAGAGGTTGCATGGACGAATGGCAAAGGGAATTGAAAGCAAACATGTAGCCAACTTTGTTCATGTATGAGAACCATTCAATCATCAAGACTGTTGGCATAATTCGTGAAAGGGTCAAGTTCTTTGGGGCCAAATAGCTCGCGTCCCTATAAAACGCAAATTGTCACTCTCATTCGCCCAGGATTGACCAAAAAAAATCCCAAAAACCATAGTCTTAAATCATGCTCACTCGCGGCATGCGTAGACGGGCGAGCAAAAAAAACAAGTACATGGAGAGATCGCTCCCATGCAAGAATTGCGAGGGAGAGATGACCCCTTCATTTTTTTAAAACGCAACCCCCCAAGTTTGATTAAGGGTTGTATGTTTAGCGTGGGATCCGCCCACGCCAAACAGGTTTTTGTAGAAGTAAACATATCCTTTCAACGCACAAAACTCAATCAAACCCCACACTAAACTGCATTTTGGGTTTCAGGGTTTTAGTTCTACGTGTGCTCCTACTAAGGCCTAGCAGGTTCCCTTTCAATGCATGGGGAGTCTTGAACTCCCCTCAAATGGTGGATAGACCTCTCCCGCTAGTATCACAAACCCTTCAACGAAGGGGTTTGCGATGCTAGTGGGTGGTGCCGCATGCCATGCATCATCAACGCATGGCATGCCACCTTGCCATACCTTTTCGCCTTCTTTTCTTTTTCATCGGGGTGGCAGTAGCAATAGCCGATGAGAAGCTATGTTATGATTTGCTCGACAACTGTCGGATGAGCTACTTAGTTCCAAAATCTGGGTACATGTGATTTGTGCCCTTTTTTTTACGATAAAATTCAGTAGCACTAGGGTATAGGGAGTCATCAACTATTGTCAAAATCTGTTGGTGACGGAGGAGGGAACTCCATGTACTCGGGTTATAATGTTAAGGAACAACATCTCTCTCTCCCCCTCTCTCTCTCTCTCTCTCTCTATCTATCTCTCTTTCTACCTCGCTCTCTCTCTCTCTCTCTCTCTCTCTCTCTCTCTCTCTCTCTCTCTCTCTCTCTCTCTCTCTCTCTCTCTCTCTCTCTCTCTCTCTCTCTCTCTCTCTCTCTCTCTCTCTCTCTATCATGACCATAGCTATCGACGGCATGAAGTCTGACATGTTTGTGAACAGGTCGACCACCACGAGTATTGCGCGAAACCCCTCATATGTGATAACAGACCTATCACAAGTCCATGGAGATTTCCAAAATGGCTATGAACAGTGCTTGAAGCAAACCCACGAGTTTGGTTTGTCTTGAGTTGTAACATTAGCATACAACACATATCTCAAAGTTGTTTTCAACTTTTGTTTGCATTACATCTAGTTAAATGCGCTCTATTGATTTCCTTAGCATATAGTCTAACCAAAGTGTTTGCCTAAACCAGTGTCACGAAGCTCTTCCATAGCATGCTAAGGATCTTGTTGTTAAGGAGTACAAGAACTTGGCAAGTAAAGCACCAATACGGGTTATCAAACCAAATTTTGTTTTTTTCATGCCCTTAAACCTATTTTATTCACTCACAAACCTTGTGAGGTATGGGTATCATTAGAAAAGAAAGGTGCCAATATTGGTCATCAGAACACGTTATCTACTTTGAGAGTTTGTTGGATTTGTTTTTCCTAGTCATTACCCAATGTTAAGTTCAGATTTGGACTTTAGGAAGGTCATCCATTGAGTTTGTCCATGGCTCATACTTGCCTCGATCTTAATACATGTTACCACTTGGTGATCGGTGCGTACTACTCATCCTCTGCATTCTACGTTACACCACCACGTATTCAACACGTGTATTACCCCCAACAGTTTGTACGGTCAGTTGTTCTCTGCTGTTTTTGTCTTGGAGGATAACCATTTTGATTGCTCAGCGAGATGCATCAATGGTCATGGCGTAGTCCACTGTTGTAATTTCCAATCATCAGGCCGACGCCGAGGTCATAACGTTGATCAAAGACATGAATTCTTCTTGTTGTATGCATCCCCAATTCATTTGTTGGGCTAATGAGTTAGATTGGAGGGGTTTTAAACATCTAAGTGTATCCCTTTACAAGTCGACAATAGTAGTTGCACACCTCCATGCCATAACATCATGAACCTTTACGGGTGTCGGCCAATCATCAACCACCTCAAACTTTTTCAAATGCATTATGATACGTCTGCCATGAATGAGATATCGTGAAAACTCAACTCAAAGACAACCAAAGTCACAGTTTGACAGTTCTGCTGTGTAAGCTATCTGTGTGTAAAACCTCAAAGATTTTCTTGAATTTCCACACCCTCCTCCGGCATCTGGATGTACACAAAGATCAAATCGATGTACACAAAGCCGTTGAGGTATAGATTGAAAACATGGTTCACATGGATTACAAATGCCTTTAGGACGCTAGTAAATCTAGATGGCACAACTACGCCCTCCGAGTGTTGGTATCAAGTGTTATTCATGTCCTTATTGGATACACGTAACGGATGAGATGAGCTCTATAGGTCAATTTTGTGAAAAAAAATCACTCCTCGTTGTCGTTAAATAGCATTGTATAGCCGTAGAAGTGGTAGTGGTTCTTGATGGATATGTGTCTTTCAAGACACATATCATTGTATGTGAAGCCTTGCAGTCCACAAACATATGGATCTTGCTGGTTTTTGTTTTGGCGGAACGTCCGGGTAAAGCATGTCATTGCATGGACGACTTCATGAAAATCTAACCAAGCATCTTCCCTAGTTGAATATCCAGCTCACTCAGCCTGCGACCACTCGTTGAATCAATCCCATTCTTGGTCCTTTGTCCAACTTCATTTCTACCTTATGGTCAATGCTACCTTGTATAGGTGATGTATAAGGTGGTTTGTTGGGAAACATCCTTTAAAAATCCTCAACAATGAGCACAAAATCCTCCATAACATGCTAGGAATTCTAAGGCGACGAGTCTCAAGAAACTCTTTTCTTCACATTCACCATTGCAATCCTGTCTACCTCCCCTGGTTTCACATGGAATAACTGCCTTCAAATTGTGCATCACAATAAGCGAATGGTCACTTCCAAAAACATCAACTGAGCGTGCCATCTTTGGTTGTGACAATCTCGTATGCTGCTTCCTCAGTTGCATGTGTTGGTTGTGTTCATTTATGCTAATGTACACTACGCTGCTACTCTAGTCTACAGTCGGTAAATGAAACTTTGTTGGGAAATGCGATTGTGGTCTCTTGTTAGACAAGATTTTGACATCGTTACACTGTGTAGTTTCATAGTTTGTAGCTGAAGTGGTTGGTGAAGCAAAGAATGTATAGTGGTCTGACAATGGTTTTTCCTTCAAACATTTCCGGGTTTGTCTACCAACCTAGATGTACACCATTTCATTACTCAATAGTTGTGATTAATGAGTTGGTGACTATTTCGACCCCTTTTTGTACTCGTACGAGTCTATACGCTGGTCGTCATCGCAGCGCTAATTGATCTGTATGATATAAAATAGCCTTATTTGAAGAATTGAGATTTTTTTCGCATGAGCGATCAATCGGTGTAGACCTTTCCAACTAGAGAAGTGGTTAACCATCTACTCCTTCCTTTTTCTTCCTATCAATGGCCTCGCTAAACAAATAGACATCTTTGCTTTCGACCGGGCTAGAATCACCAATCACATGATGAAAAACTAAACGCTATAACCTACTACGTTTTACATACAACAGAACCTACAACATACAAATGTTTGGATTAATTGTAGTTGATTGTATCTAAATCTGTTAAATCACCGAGATGGCTAGGAGTGGCACCTTAGAGAGCATAGAACATCCAACTAGTAGCCACATCCACTTCCACCATGATAAAACCTAGAAGGATGAATTTGTCCGAGGTGCCTTGTTCGACACCCGTCTTGACGCGGGCTGCCTTCCGTCGAAAATCGTAGCTAGATGATGCCTTCGCCCTTCCTGGTCAGTTGGAGGGGCCTGTCTTGGGAGCGCCGTCCCATTGGATGCCCGTCTGAGGGGAAAAACGATTATGTTGAATGCCGTCAAATTCATGCATGGGTCGAAACTGACGGATGGACGAATACTCTTCGAATACTCTTGTCTGATTTTGATAGCTCCGGTGAAATGGGACAAAAATGTTCCAGATACACCGACGAATCAGGATCCCAGCACATGCATCTTAGACCAATGAGAGCGGCCTCGGAGTCTGCACGATCCATGGGGTTGGATGTTCCTCGCTGTTTGGAAAATTTTGGGTACTGTTCGTCGGTGCCTGTGAAATGGATCCTGTTTGTTTGAATCGAAGAAAAATATGGTGTGTGTACTAGAAACTTCGTCAACCTGCTGAGAACTAAAAAAGGTTCCCATCGATTAGGGTCGCTGTCTACTCGGTCGCTCGAACGGTACATGCGAGACTGGTTTCCAACGATTGCAGGTCGTCTCTTATGTGCGGATTGAAAATAGGCATAAACTAGACAGAAAACTCCGAATTCGACATTCATAGTATACTGACAAGCAAAACAGGCACCTACCATCGTCGCGATGTGGACCCGTCACCTCGACTCTATGCGAGTCGCAAACCAAGCAGTTCGCATATAGTTGCCCAACCTAGAAACCAATGATGATGGAGGTAGTAGCAAAAGAACAACATGATCCAACTGTGGGGATACCATGTCCACTGGGCCTATCAAAATCATGACATACCAAGTCATTTGAATTAGAGACTCCACTAATGGTTTTAACTCCATTATCATCCGTGCTGCTAGCCCTTTTGCCACTGCCCCTGTTCAAGTCACTTGCGACATGAAGTCACGAAGTGATGTTCTAGGTGTTATGTTCATAGGTGTATCATCGTTTGTGGTAACCAGCTAGTCTGGGTGATATCTTTTCAAAAGCCAAGGAAGGGACATTAAGCGAGTGCCGTATGGGGACATCATGTCTGGTGTTTGAATATCGTTGTCAATATCATGTCTACTTTTGGTTTCTTGCATATCATCCATTCATAACTGATCTCTTCTCTTAGAATTAAATGAAGACAAAGCTGTCTCGACTCCACATTTTGTTATCTACAACTTTGCCTCCTTTTTTTCCCATTATGTACCTATCTTTATAGCAACGTAAGATATGACCTAGTTCCCTTTAGGTATAGCATAGCCTTGGGTGGCGTTGATCAGTGATGTTGCTCTCTCTATTAGAGTTTAGGACTTTGTTGACTATGACCTTCCACCATGGTGTTGTTGATTTTAGCACTGGGTTCCCAGTTGTTGGATCACTACATATGCGTATTGTAGTTTGCATTGTGGGTGTGACCAGGCTCTACAATCGCCTTTTAAAGGTCATCTTGAATGTTGAATATGGTCACTAACCACCAAGTTTTGTGTCCGAGTGTACTGTTGTACTAGAAGAGTAGTTGGTCAAGGGCAAGTTCACTTTTCGAATGATTTCATGGACTTCCATGTAAACGTTTCCACTGTCAATCGTTGATGTAAGCGTTAAAGTTTGAGCTATGCATCCAACTTTCTTGTAGCTTTCCAAACCGGGTAATGGTAATTCAATCCACTTCTACGATGGAATCAAATAATGTTTCCATATTGCACTTGTTTCCTCAGGGGGATAATACTCTTGTAGTTGGCAATGTGAGAGTGTTTGCATTACCCGTTCATCCAAATCCGGCGGTCCTTTACTTATGTTGCATAGTCCTTAGATCAGACCACCGGCATGGTTTTGTGCCATGCAAAAACAAGGCCATTAGGTCACAACTGTATGGATTTGTTTTCCCAACAGTGGTGAGTTATACCTTCAAACTTGCAATCCAAACCGTCCATCCCATGAATTTTACTAGATTGAATGGATCCTGAAGTACCACATGGATTTTGGATTCACCCAAGAGATGTTTTTTCCTCTCAACAAGCACTGCCTCCCACGAATGCGCACTATAAAGCTCCTCCATAGCCATGATGAGTCGTTCAAGTTCTCAAGTCCCAAAACATATAGTAGAAAGTTTCATTCACGTAAGCCTGTCAGCTAGTTTCTCCTTCCATCATGCCAAGTGTCACTTCGACCGCCAATGGCAGAAGGAAAAGGTTCGTCGAGCTTAAGTGGTATGTCACCAAATTTGTCCTGGAAGTCTTTGGGGTTGTGCCATTTGTTGTGAATCCCGCAACTACTACCTTGTGGTTGGGGAGCTTCGTGGACTCTGGCTGTCCATCCTCCATTGCCAAGGTCTTCACTGGTTACATATACTTGTCTCTTGGTATGCTTACTCCATTTACGAGTGTCGTCATGAGGTCTGAAATCTTCTAGAAATTTGATGTATGCTAAAGAATTTTGCAAGGTGGTCACCTTGGGATAAATGCGTTGACTATCACTTATGTGTTTCTGTGCTCTCATACCAAGAGCTACATTCAGCAAAACGGGTGGTTCACAGTTAGAAGGTAGTAAACATAAGACAGGTTGAGGATTTGGGACTATTGGATAGTTCACAAAAAGTAGTAATCATACATTGCCGAGAATTCTCAGAAATGTCACTCTCAGCTGCAGAATAATGGAAACAATGAAGAGGCATACTTGGCGGCCTTGGGTGCTTGAGCCAAGCAATGCATGCGATGCTGTGCCGTTTGAGGCTATTGTAATGAACTCTGGCCATAAGTACATTATGTTGAAAAAAAACAAGGCATGTATGTACAAGTGTCAAACAGTGCTAAGAAATCCTCCAAATGGTATCAGATTGTTGATGATTTTGACGATAGCTCTATTGATTACTGTGGAAAGTGGTCGAACCCGTTAGACCCTATAGAACAAAACACCAAAGGTCAGGGCAGGCGACCAAACTTCCCTTTAGCTGAATGGTTTATGAGGTTGACAGACAAACAACCATGCATGCAAGGACAAAGATACCCACGTTTGGAGTTTAGAGGCTTCTGTATATCAAGGAAAAAACAAAAATCCACTCCAAATGGCCTCAACCGGATATCATAGAAACTTGGAGGTCAACCCGTGGCAAGCCATAAACTCAATGAGAGGAACACCATGTGCAGATATTAGGAACTTGTGTACGTCAGTGACATAAAACTTCTCCCTGTCATAGCTACAACATCCGAGTGAATCGTGAAACAAAGGTTTGCGCCTGGTGACATAACTACCAATTTGATGCTTGACTTCTTGTAGGTTGTTGTGAGGATCCCAGATGTTGTGCAAATCCTTGTAGTGCTAACACTTGACAATACAATTCTCATCTTTCCTTGTTGATGGTATCAAAAAGATATCCCTGACCGCATGATCTGTGTCCTCACCCACTTCTATACTTGGTGGCAAAGGGACGTCTATACGTGGGAAGCACTACTAAGGTCTCGATAGAGTTTAGTTGGACTGATGTGAAACATGTTTGTCTGGTAGCTAGGGACAAGTGTCCACGTTTATTTCATCATGAACAGCCCAAACCATGAGTTTTGTAACTTCGTATAGTCTGGTCTTTACATCTTGATACTCATCAAGTTGAGTAGGACGTGATTGCTGGCATAGAGTTTGGTATCCCTTTGATTTTTTTTTTTTTTTTTTTTCGGTTTCTCACTTCATCGCCCCTGTAGTCTTTACCAGAATCTGGTCAGTCTCAATCGAGCTGCTTAAACAATGTTGTCCCTGGACATAAATTCTGCCTAATTGGCAATGATTTTGCCATACACCACCTTAAACGAAAGTTTTCCAAACGTCGCAAACATTGTGGAACTTTATGCAAGTTGAGCAACTGGTAGCTTTAATACCTAGTCAATGACACGCAGTATGCATAGCGTTCTTCGAAGCTTTTTTAGTGTCTGATTGGTGTGTTCATTCCTCCCATCAGTCTGGATGGAATTCATTAACATTTGGATCTGAATTTCACAGCAAATTAAGAGCTCCTACCAGAATTTGCTGACATCCCTTCGATTCCTGTCGCTTCTATTGAAGGGGATCATGTTGTTACTCCTCAGCAATTTAGTTGACTAACAACCTTGATCACTTGGCGGTGACTGTTGCTGTCCTAGTGATGAACTGCACCAACTTAGAAAACCGGTCATTCGCCACCAAAAGAATGTCAAATCCTTAAGGTGTGATGGTAAGACATGTCACAAGACTTCATGGGGAAATTCAGCCATGGTTCTTCCTGTACCATCAGTTAGAAAGACTGGGGGTTTGGTTCGTCATCACTCGTGGCATTGATATATGACATGCATGTTTTAGTAGCTTGTAATGAAGGTTTCCATCTTTTCCCATTAGTAGCACTTTGTAAGTCCTTTCTAGGGTCTTGTTTCAAAGAAAGTGTCCAATAGGATTGGCATCATGTAACTGCTTCAAGAGCATGCAACAACACTCATTCATGGGAGTACGAAAACTTGGAGAGTGGGTCATTATCAGTAGCACGGGATGTCAAACCACAACTGATCTTGTCGATGAGTAGCACATCCATGTTAGCCATCACAAGAAGTCACTAGCTTAAAGCATCCACTGGATTTGGTTTTGTGGATCAATATTCAGTTGACATTGGGCTCCAGAAACTCCATACATCATTCTTTCTTGTTTCATGAGATGATTTTTTGTGCGGAGTGACTCGTATGGACAATGCATTGTTGGCATTTCAGATAGCATCGTTGAACATCTGATGTGTGTTGAATTTCTATCATCTTTGTTTTGTACATTACACGATACAACCCGGCCCCCACATAATCATTGACATAAAGGCAACAGGTTTTTGTCCACCGCAATTGTTTGAGAGAAATAAAGTTTCGACTTTGTGATGAGACATGTAAAACATCAAGATATAGTCCACTATTGGATCTGTAAGTTGTAAGGCCAGAGCCAAGGTCATGGTGTTTCTCAAGGGGTGAAATAGATTTGCTCGTTGTCTCCCCAAATCCACTCTATTATCTTATGAGTGGGGGATGTTGAAACTCTACCAAAGTCCACTAAAAGTCAACAATAGTGGTTGAATAAACGCACAAGTACTTGAGTGTCTTGCATGTTGGTGGGCGTCGGCCAATGAGGAGCCGTCTCCACAAGTTTTCTGGATCCATTGTGATTCATTCGCACTGATGGTTCAGCCCCGAATTTAGTTAGAAGTAACTAAATTTGCACTCTGCAAGTTCTCCGTAGAGTCTCTTCCTTTGTAGAGTCTCAAGGACTCTTCCAAGATATCTACCCTACTCCCCCAATATGCGGCTGCATACCATAATGTCATTGAGTTGTGTAATGAAAAGTTGCGTCCTAAAACTGTTTTCACTTGAACCATGAATATTGTTGGGATAATGGTGATTATAGACAACAATACTATAAAAGAAAGTGCAATTACATACAAAGCAACTGCAGGGGATGGTTGTTGATGGTGAAGTCGTCCAATGCCTTTCATTCCACACACACCCAAATCTATCTGGTTTCATTTCAAACAGAAAGTCCTGGTGACACACAGAGTGACGCATATGGCCATGTAAACCCATGACCGAGCATCTCATCTAGATGCCTTTCTATCCCGGTGTACTCGTGGTTGCTTATTTGATAGGTTCCCATGGCCGTTGGTCAGTTGTTTGGCTTCTTTCCTACACAATGATTGACACATTATCTACAAGCAGTTCTAATGGTAACTAGATGGGGAAAACTCCTTCAAACTCCTTGATGATTTGTGCAGAGAGCACATACTTCCACGAGATTGCTTTGGAGTGTTTCAAATTCTAAAATCTGAGGACCAGTGAGACTAATGGCTATGCTGCTTCTACCACTACAATCTCGATGTCGTCCCCTAGTCCCACGTGGACTGGCCACAAGCCAGCTCTACGTTACGTGCACCATTTGGCCATGCCCAAACATATCTGCATCGTTCATTGGGTCACGGCTATTGCAACTTCCCTTACACTTTCCTCCTTTGTTCCTCCCATAGTCATCGCTCTATCATGGGTCGCTTGATGAGAGCCAGTGGTCATTTTTTGCCACTATTGATGTAAAGACCAATTCATGTTGTGGTGTTGATGCAATGAATCTCAACCAAAGATAATGGTATGCTCTCTTGGTGGACAATTCCTCTAAACCATCACATCATACACCTACACGGTTTACAAACTGAGTGTTTTGTAAAACCAATGGATAAGCAGTCTTCTATCTTTTTTTCCCCAAAACAATCCCTGTTCTTGTGTGCAAGTCTATCTTCCAAATAATCTTGCTATGGACGTATGCAAAATACAAGAATCTCCTTTGTCTTGTTGTACATGTATCATTTTACATCTTTTGCAACTACGTGGTTTCACTCACAACTGTATCACAAGTTAATCCTAATCGTACACCTTGTCAACTATTGTGGTCATAGGATCACTTGTGTATGACAATTGGAGCCAATCAGATGAGAAATTGGTTAGTCCTTAATCTTCTGAATTGACAAGAATATCACCATCTTCTCCTGCGGTGTGCCGTTTTTTTCTCAAAATGCTTACTCACTTCCCTTCCTTTTAATCCTACCATAATCATTTTTCATAGTTGTGCGAGATGTGTCCAGATTTCTTGTAGGTCTAGCAAAGGTGTCGGACACGCTGACTGGCAACGTTAACTTGCTTCTAGCTGGAGTTCTTCTTCCACTAGAACTTTCTCATGTCACGTTATCTATTGTGGCTTTGGCTTTGCTAATCGTTACATTCCCACACCCGTGCATTGTAGTCACATCCGGTCTCCGGCTAGGTGCTGCTCTGATGGGAAACAGCGAGGCCAAGGGGTTTTTTGAGCACGTGGATCCAGTCACCTGATGGGCAGTTAGAGTCACTGGAGTTCTGTCATTCACAAAAAGAAAATGAATGCTACTTCCTTGTTTTCCTGGGTAGCATTGTGAATCTCCCGTTGCTGATCCTCCGGCACCAAAGTGTTTTCCAGGTTGCTACTGTTAGTTTTTAGGTACGCTCGCTCCTTTGACTTTCATCGCAAGTTGGTCTACAATATTCTCAAATGGAGCGATACACATAACAACTATCAGAGGCTGTTGCCTACAAATAAAGTTATTGGATTTTCTTCTAGTACAAGAACACTCTGATACTAGGTTTCATTCCAGGTTGATGAATGGATACAAGTTACGGAGCAAAACAATTTTACAAAGTGGGAAAAACTGGTTAATCTATAACTTGTAGTGAGTGTACTTTGATGACGGGTGTTGAAACTACCGAGTGCATACATGCAATAAAAGACAGAAATAAGGCGTGCATGGGGTCCAGGGTGCTTGGGTAAAATGGCACGTGCGACGCCGCATCATGAGATACTGATTCAAGAATCCCTGGTCCAAAAAAGTTGGGTTTTCAAGAAGTTTATCAACCAGAAGCAAAAAAACCATTAGCTACACGATAATCATTCTGGAGCTTATAGAAGGTGGTCAAATTCTTTACAACCTATAAAAGGGAACACTAGAGCTCATAGCAGCTCACCAAAATGACATCAACTAAAGGGGATTAAAGTTCAATTATCAAAGAATAGCATGCCATGGGTATGAGGACAAAACTGTACATATGCAGAGTTCGTGGACTTGTATAGTGATGTAATACAAGAAAACTCCTTCAAGATTCACCTTGTTATGCAAAGCAAAACATAGTTGGTTAGCAAGTACAAGGTACGAGGAAAACAAATTCTGGAATTTTATGACCCTTGGGTGGTTTGGGATAAGATGTAAGTGTGCTTTGACGTCAGATGTCAAAATGGTTAATCGCATTGAAATATTGACAGAAGAAATACGAGACATACTTAGGGACTATGGACCTCGAGTCAAGTGGTGCATTCAACTCCGTGTCGTTGGAGGCTAACCCAAAAAAGCTATTTCAAGAAGACAGGGGTTTTCTATAATGTTGAGGGAAATCTGATTAAAATCATATCAAGGTGTTCATATAAGAATAAGGAAAGCTTGGTAGCATTTGTGTTAGCGATTAGTCGATTTCTATAGCTTGGGAAGGTACCGAAGTTTGTCATAGCACTTTGGAACAAAACGCTGGATGTCGGGGCATTTGGCCAGAATGCCTGCAATAGAACGATGTTAGATTCTATAGGTCCATGCGTAGTAGACCACAACTGTAAGGAGAAGAATACCCACACACTGTGTTTATGGATGGACATGCACCATATACAATAAGCAAGTGTGTGTCTCCAAAACTCACATTTGCTACGCCAAAGTAAAGTGAAGAAAAATTGTGGAGAAAACACATTTCACAAGTTTGGGACATTCAGAGTATGTAGAGAGTGTGCTCTTATCAATTATAGCTATCATGAAAGCTGGTGAGTGCATGTATCAAGTAGCAAAAACACAAATGGGACATGGTCGGCATTTTTGGTGCTTAACTCAAGCTATTCCTGTTATGTTGTGTCGTGAGACATTGTTTTATTAAGCTTTGACAATGAGTTGGAGGGGTTCAATGATAATGAGGCGCACATTTACAAGAATCCATTGTAGCTGAAAAAAAAACAGAATTCATAAAAACACCAGTTTCATTTTGTGATATCTTTGTCAAAACTTCTGTAAAGCGGTTAGACCTGCCATGCCCTTGTGGAACAAAACACCGGAGGTTAGGGTAGCAAGCCAATATTCCTCTGCCAATCAGCATGAAAGTCCCAGGGTGCGTGCACTGTGGGCCACAAGTTCAAGGATAGAGATGACCACGTGCGGAGTTTAGGAATGTGTGTATGTTAGCAACATGACACCTCCTTCCCTTTTATCCCCAACGTCCTAGCGTGTTGCAAGTGGTAGTTTGATGCTAGCTAGAGCATCCATCAATTGGTTGATCAATGCCCTTTAGGTTTTGGATGAATGTTAACTATTGTAATGCACTGTGACCATCCCACGTGATAAAACAACTCATCACATTTCCTTATTGGCAGAGTGCAGTAACATCTTGCATTGCATACTTTCTTTCATAGTATGCTTCCGTTGGCAGTGGTGCAAGCACTTCCCTTCCAGGAACGTGCCCACTTTGATTTTAGTAGAGTTTGGGACAGTAGACGTGGAACACCAGCTGGATATGTACCTTATGACTTGTCAACTTGATGTTTATTCCTTTTCTTGTAGCCAGTCTTGCCAACTTCAAGATTTTGCCCATTTTATTGAGGCATCACAAGACTGCAAAGGGCAATCATCCAAACTTAGAGTGCCACCAAGCATGATTCATGACCGATTTCTTTCCTTTCATTGTAATGAGCTTTAGGAAATCATGTTGCAGATTGAACGTCCATCTTACAAGTGGAGCTTCTTCTCCTGGCAGTTAAAATCACCAAATGGTGAATTCACTTGTCATATCCCCACGTTCTAAGCACATTCAATGGATCTGGAAGATAGGATTCTTGGAAGATTTTGTGCAAGATAACTTTGAGGATAATCTTGCACAAAACTTTCCAGGAATCCTATCAGGTTGCATACAGGTGACTACACACATGTCGTCGCTTGTAGGTGAATGGATGCTTCATCAAATTAGAAGAGGTGTAAAAAAATACTACCAAAATAAGTGCTTCCAGTAGTTCCGTTCAGTGGTTTCCAAGAAGGTGGACAACAACTACAAAGTCGAAAGAATAGAAAAGATTACAAACTCATGACTGCTCAATCAACTTGTATAAACGTTAGTATGGTACATCTTTAGAGAGGCAGAGCTTTGCGACAACGCTTGTCCATGTTTTGTTGATCACAACGTGATCCCAACCACTCATGTGTGAGCTTCACGTGGTCGTGTCCTCGTAACCTGATGTTCTTCCGTACAAGTAGGATGCGATTGATGACTTGGTCATTTTAACTCAGTTTCTGTCCGACTGTTTTAAACCGCTCTGGTTCATGATCATGTGGATCTTTGCCAGCGTGAGTGAGTGTCTTCCCAGTCTTGCCGCAGGGTTTTGACTGCTCGTGTATTGCTTGAAACATGCAAATCTGCCTTTATTGCAAGTAGTTTTCCATAAACAAACTGGAATGTGCCCATGGTTGCGAAGATTACAGGGGTGTATGCAAGCTCGGTGGTCCATATCTTGAATTCCTAGTCAGTGTCACGTGGCTTACATTGTGTTTGGAGCAATCATCTGTGTGTCTGATTGGTTCGCTTAGTCTGCCTGTGAGCTTGGGGATGGAAGGCCATTGATAACTGTATCATTGCCATGGTAGGTCATCAAGTCCTATAAATGAATTATGTAAAACTTCTGATATCTGTTGCTTGTGATGGATGGAGGAACTTCCTGTTGTCAGACGATGTTGTGGAGGAATAGTCACATTGCTCACTCAGTTGTGACCATTGCTGTTCTATGAGAAAAAGCACAAAATCTTGAAAACCTGGTCTTCTACCATGAGGGCCAACGTTGTAATCCTCTAGTGCAACATGGAGATGTACAACCATGGTTACTTGTGTACTATGAGGGGTCAAAGCAATCCTGGGAAATTGGTTTGTCTTCATGTATGAATTTTTCTGACATTGTATTCTTTGTAGTGGTTTATAACGCATGTTTAAACTTGTTTTCCACTTATAGTACTTTGCGGGTTTTTCCAACGTCGTATCCTTGCTGAAGTGTCCACCTAGACCGGCGTTGTGGCAATCCTCCAATAACGTGAAATTTACCGTACTTCCGGCTGAATTTGTATAGGCATTTACGAAGGATTTTTTTTTGGTTATTTTGAGTAGCCAGGTTCAAATTTTGAACCACTGGCTACAGACTACTAGCCTATTTTAGGGCGAAATAGCTCTAATATCCACATTCCCGAAAGGCGGACCACCCCATATCCAAGTGCGGAATTTTATGTCCCCCATATCCAGCACTAAAAGATATAACAACGACGTATCCGGCTCCCTCGCCATGCGCGATCAGCGACATGCGTCGCTGATCGAGCATGGCGAGGAGGGTCATGTGACCGTCGCTCGATCGCGANGTATCCGGCTCCCTCGCCATGCGCAATCAGCGACATGCGTCGCTGATCGAGAATGGCGAGGAGGGACATGTGACCGTCGCTCGATCGCGACCCTCGATCGCTCGCGAGATCGCGATCGAGCGAAAACGCCCATGTCAATTTTGTTTTTTTTTTTTCCATAGCACACAAAACCCCTTAGGTTTGCGAGAAAAACACCTTCAAACCCAACCCCGAATTACATTCGGGGTTGAAGGTTTTTTTTTTTGCGCGGGCATCTGCAGATTCCCTTTCAACACATGGGGTGTCTCGGACCCCTCACGCAAACCCCACGCAAACCCCTCCCTCGAACAATCACAAACACCTCAAACGTGGGGTTTGTGATTGTTCAAGGGGCGTGATGACGTCATCCATCCGAAGCTGCATTTCATGCAGCGACGGCATGGTGTTCGCGCGATTTTTTTTTGATACGTCGTTGTTTTTCTGCGCCTGATGGATGTTTCGTTGTTAAAGTGTTTGCTCGCTGGATATGGCGTTGTTAAAGAGCGGTCACTGGATATGGGAGGCTTATACACAAAATCGATGGGTATATGGTCACACCCCCCCCTATTTTATCCGGAATAAGGGCTGCTCACGACCTCGACACCTCAAACGTGTCCGCATTTTAGGCGGGCATAATTCGAATGTCCGGAGACGATGTCGCATCGAGCCCCCCCCCCCCCCCCCCCCCCCCCCCCCCCCC
>SZWC01014278.1:56271-69223 GCA_023375785.1 Penium margaritaceum | reverse complement strand
GTGACATCCGCCATGGCTTCAACCGGCAATGCAGCACGTGTCGAAGAAAGCGGCACAGCCGCACGGGGCAGCTGTGCCTGAAGGCGATGGGGTTGTCCGACCGGCTGTTGATGAGTCCTGGGACTGGACTATCCGTGCTTTGCGTGTTGAGTGCAGCCTGCACCCAATCACATGACATGTAACTCTACCACAAGACACGGCACCTGAATCTGTGACACAGACCCACCACGCAAACAACGGTTATAGAAAACGGGCGGGACTCTGCCAGTCCTGGCTCCGCATGCACATGCCAGCGTCGCCGAAGCGTCGCTGGACATGATGCTTGGTGTTGGGCCAACTGACGAGGGTGACAACTAAGCCTCGGCAAACGAGAGTAACTTTGCTCGCGACCTCGAGGAGCATACGTAACTGCTGCCTCAATTCGCATGTAAAGTCAGTCGACGGCCGCCCATGCATCCTCCACCACGGAAACCTCTCTCCCAACTACGTGCCATGCAAAGTTTTCTTAAGCAATCGCAAATGAACCACGAATTCAAGAGTGAAACTGCTCTTAAATGCCGAGGCTTAGCCACAGCGGACTGATTGAAGTACAGCCTTCACGCATTTCTTTGCGTGTACGCAGATGCGAAGATTCCAAAGCCATTGCTGCAACTGCTGCCGCTGGCACTGCTGCAGTTCCCCCCCCCCAACCCATCTCCGCCATGACATGCAAGTCACCTGTTTTTTGCATTATGCAACACGCAAGTGGCTGATTCGGTCGCTAAACCCGTCCTCAGATGGAGCTGTGCTGCTAGACAAAGCCGATGCCCAATCTGGATGGCGTGAAACGGACCAACGGTTGCCCGAGTAATAGCTCTCAGAAGGGAGCCCAGTGGGAGTTTTTTTCTGCTTGGACCATCTATAGACACCTACGAAAAAACAAAAACAAAAAACTCCACTGTTTGCCTGCCTGGCTGCTGGCATGGCGTCCACGGCAATCACCAGCACTTCTGGGGCCGAGGAATTCCGACTTGGGCAGTGCAGTGTGTTGCAGGTAGTAAGAGCAAAGTGTGGTCGGCTGCGCATGTTTTCCTCCGACGTGGCTAACAGGACTCTGCCCATGGCTGCGCGAGGCAGCCTTGTACACGTGCAGACTGAACGCCTCCCAGAGAACCGCAAACCCCTGTGCTCTTGTGCAATGAATGCCTCCCGAAGAACTGTGGATCCTGCCGAGTTCTGAATTTCAGACAAGTGGACACTGCCTATCCACTGCATGGCGGGCAGCCATGGACATCCTGGCAAGCATTTGCCGCCATCGACATCCTGGCAGACATTTGCCGCCATGGAAATCCTGAGAGGGGTGGGAGAGTGTCTTGTTTTTGCGGCAGACTGAACATGACACATGGTTAGGACTACGGGCTGGTGCTTCTGTTGTTTCCATCGTGGCCAAAGGTACTGGTTTGCAGTTTGAATCCTAAGCTGGCTTTTCTTCTGATTCCACTTGAGGACATCCCACTCCCATTGACTGTCACAGTACGTAGAGAAGTAGGAAAGTTGCCTCTCTAAGTCCATAGTTTCGTGTGCGAGTGAGCATGATCTATGCTCACTCTCTCCTTTCTGATCTTATGCTCACTTCCCTGCCTCACTGCATGCTCACCGAAGATGACGCAGCGCCTCTCCGCAGAAAGCATTTCTCTTCTTTTGCATCCACTATAGCTTCATGGATGATGTGAAAACTTCCCTCCCCGATCCAACCGTGGCGACGGTGAACAAGTAGATGGACAGCTGGAAGCAGACGCAACAGCAGAGGGTTCACCGTTGACCGTGGCGACGCTGCTGGCGGCATCGTCATCCCTTTCATCATCAACGCCACCGTCTTCATCGCAGCATGGCTCCATTCCATCGGCCTCCTTACCCAAAATGCCGACCGCAACGAGCAGACTTTCTTCATACGACGATATGCGTCCTAGGGGTAGTCATCTTCTAGTGCGGCAAGGGAGAGCAAAATGAAACTTAGTTAGAGGAAGAGGGGGGGGGGGGGGGGGGGGGAAACGATGTTGCAGATCGTCTTCATACAACGATAGGCGTGCGGTGGCAGGGAGCTGCCGTCACGGAACTTGACGAGGGAGGCCCGGGGTCACGAGCAAACGAGTTCACAACGATGACGTTGGGCCGACGGGTGGGGCAGTGCATAGGGGCTTCGGGACGGACTTCAGTGCTGAATGTGGTAGAGGCACCCAAATCCTACGGCAGCTCAAACATAGAGACAGCTGTGGCTGCTGCTGAGTTTGCTTGCGATTGGAGTGACTCACTCCCATCCATCGGAGCTGACTCCGAGCGAGCTCGAATAGAGTCCCCGCAACTCGAGAGAGTTCTATTCTCGGCGATGTGGGTGCCAAAGCAGTTCTTCCAAAGCCACGAGGCACGGCTGCCGGATCTGCGCACCGACAGCGTGTGTGATGAGGTGCTGCCATGCGGCTGCTTTGGCAGCCGCGCACAACCAAAGCCATGCAGTTCCAAAAATTGAGGCCTTTGTAGTCCCGCCGCATCAACGTGTTGATGGTCACTCGACCAATGGAAATTCGGAATCTCAGAGGATGAAGTCTCAAACAACAGGCTGAAATTGCACACGAGACAAAACACATGGAGTCAAATTCTTTTCTCGTGTCAAGTGGCAAATCGATCGGTGGTCGGTAGATGATCGATACAGCTGAGCATGCGTTTTCGTGAAGATCTCCACCGGGGAAGAAATTTCTTTGTGCAGGAAAGAAAGCTACTTCAGCCTGGACCTCCTTCCTGCTGCGATGGCATCATGGGAGGATGCAGTCGAAACCCTCCGAATGCTCTAGTTTTTTTTCACGCATCAGGTCAATAAAGAACACAATATCCAATGGACACTGAAATGCGACTGTCGACCCATTCATGTGTACCAAAGGGGGTTCACCATGCACATTCAGAACGGGAACAGAGGTTTGCTCACACACCAAAGCAGATGTATCATTGTTTCTTCACTGCAACAAAACTGCTCTTGACTCTTGACAACAGAACAGATCTGAGGTTTTTGGTTCCTAGGCTTCACCTTCATTCCCAAGTCCCATCTACCCTACCCCCCCCCGCACCCCCATCCCCCCTCCTAAACTTGACCCACTGCAGTTGGTCCATGTCAGGTTGGGTCATTTTGAGGAGCCGGTTCCAAAACCATTTTTGTCTACCATACAACTACCTCCCTGTTCAGGACACGTGATTGCCTCTCTCCCCATTCCTGCCTCTTTCGCCCTCCCCTCACACCAACTCTCTCTTCTACTCGCTCGGTTGTGGGGAGCAGTGGAAGAGGGCAGACAAGTGCCTTAGTCTTTCACGTACGCCAATGCAGCGTTGGCCTGCACACTCACTCTGACAGTGATGGTGGTGGTGGTGGTGGTGGTGGTGGTGGTGGCTCACCACTGTTCTCTCAACACACATACACATGCTGACCGCACACCACTGTCACTGGGGACTGGTCACGGCAGTGCCGTCGGCGGTAGCAGCGCTGCTGTTGTNGGGACGAGGCTGCCGGTGGCGTTGCCGAGGCCGAGGGGAGGGCAGTTGTAGTAGAGGCTCTCGTGGCTTCCCGGCTTCACCACGTACGCCTCGTGCCACAGCCCCATGTCCGGCAGCTCTCCACCCTTGAGCTTGCGTGAGAGAGCGCGCACCGCGGCGGAGTGCGCGAGGGACGCGTCGTGCGAGTAGCGCAGGAGGTGGTCGTACGACTGCCAGTAGGTCACTGTCATCACGTGGGAGCCGACGCCGCTCGCCGCGTCGGCGGAGGACACGTAGGAGTCGCCGCCGAGGTATCCAGCGGACGCCGGCAGGGCCTCGAGCTCGCGTATCATGGCGTTGAAGTGCTCGCCCACGGACTTGAAGCCGGGCGAGAGCTTCCATGGCGCGTTCCAGCGCGCCCCGAGGAGGAAAACGCAGAACTCGCCCTCTATCTTGGCAGTCATGTTGCCTGGGCGCACGAGGCGCGCTTCGGGGTTGGGAAGGACTCCCCGGGCGCAGAGGAAGGTGGTAAGGAAGAAGGGGAGGAGGAGGGCGGCAGAGAGCGCAAGGGCGAGGGTGTTGGGAAGGAGGGCGGCGACGAGGACTCCGATGCCGACTAGCACTTGGATTGGAAAGAGCGATTTGATGAGGGCGAATGGGTCGGCGACCTCCAACATGGAGGCCCGTTTGGTGTTGAACTCTCGACTGTCCGCGTTGTTCTTGAGAGTGACCGCTTCGGAGGCGGCGGAAGCGCCGAGGAGTGGGGCGCCTGTCGCCTCGGGCTCGGCCAGAGAGGAGGCGAACGGGCAAGCGCCCTTGCTGACGGTCGCGTTCGCTACCGCTTGGCTTGCGAGGTCCGCAGAAGTGGAAGACGGGGATAGAGATGGTGACGCCGCGACGGTTTCTGGGGATAGCATGCGGGCGGAGAATGGGCACTTGCTCGTTCCCTGTTCTGTTGCGTTGACGCTCGGCGGAGCCACGGGGGATTTGTTCTTTGGGTGCAGAGGGGCAGTTTCAGGTGCGAAGGGGGCCATGGGGGCGGAGGCTTGGCGCGGGACGTCTCGAACAGCCGCCCTCTGTTTGCTGAGGAAGGTTTGGCGCCGCGACTCCTTGTGCCGAATCGTCTGATGTACTCGATGTGCGGGGCAGTGGGGTCGAACTGAACGATGGTTGTTGATGAAGGATACCCTTGCTCTCGTCTGGAGTGTGATTTGTAGTGGACACTACACTCGTTGGCTGTAGCGGACCGCGAGTTGCCCGCGCTTCGCTATACACTGGGGCTCCTGGCGTGACCTCAGTGGTTTGGTTCGTAACCTCGACGAAAGCTGAAGTCTCACAAGTAGGCGAAGGCACCAGGAAAGGCCAACGGTGACTGCTCTCGTCAAATGGCGACAAGCAAAGAGACGATTACGTCAAAAAAGTTCGGCAGATGATTTGGGTCCCATTTACTGAGAAGCTTTTGAGATGGAACAGGTGGACGCGAGGTGGAAGGTAGCGGAAGGAGACAAAACGACACCATCGCGTAAAGACACCACCGAAGTTTTCTAATAAAATCGAAAGAATCGATTGAGAAACCTAACAACGAAGGACAATGGGAATGCAGATCGGAGCTACGTAAAGCGGCCGATTACGGTAAACTGAGACAAAAACAATATCCTGTGTACCAATCATTACATTATCATAGGTGAAAAGTCGAGACTGGCAGGCGAAAACTGAAGATATCGGTGTATAGAATGCTAGGGGGAGAAAATCGTCATGTGGGATAAAAAAAGGGAAACAGGACCCTATACAATCATAACCTGAAGATCCTATGAATAAACCACGCAGTACACAGGAGCAATCAACAAGCGCCCTCATTCGTCATTTCCGAGTATTGGGCATAACGTGTGAAGGGACCGGGTTCAGGAGTCCCCATGATACTCTCGCGATGGTGAATCAGTTGCAGCGTCCCAAATGAAAACAACCTTCCGGGAGCTTTATCTGTCGACATGGGGGTCACAAAACAGCCATCGGCAGAAAGCATTGTGACCATAATTACTAAAGTAGTACCTTCGACTCAAAGTTCATACGATCACCATATGCCAATTCGTGTCCGTAACCATAACAAGTTGCATGAGTAGCCACACAACGGTTGTTGTGATAACATCCAAACAACTCATGGGAAGTACTCTGATAATAACACAAAGAACATAAGCGTTTTCTTCTCTTCTGGCTGCAAAGAAGTGATTATGTGTAGCTCCATGCTTCTGCTGGTTACCATGGCCTGCCCATTTTTTTAGGATATCAATATGTGGTCACAAGGTGACTCTCAACCTCCATTTACTTTCAAGTCTCTACTCGACAACCAACTACTGATGTTGACTACAATTTTAATAGTTGAACATAACGCCAACACAAATAAGATATGTCGTAGGAAAGCATGAAAGTAAAAACGCAACTAGCAAAAAACCCTGGTCGTTGAGTTCAACGGGGGTGTGCCCATATACCCATCGAATTCTTGATAGATTTTTCATATCCATAAACCGCTCTTAAACAACACCATGTACAACAAATTTTAACTTAAACGCTAATACATCCACATGTCAAAGAAAACAATAGCGTACCCAAAAAAAGCACGCGAACACCATGTCGTCGTAGCACAAAATGCAGCGTCCGGGTGATGACGTCATCAGGTCCCTTGAACAATCACAAACCCCGATTTTGAGATGTTTGTGATTATTTGAGGGAGGGGTTTGCATAGGGTTTGCATGAGGGGTCCAAGACACCCCATGCGTTGAAAGGGAATCTGCTGGGCCCTGCTATCGCGAGGCCCAACAGATGCCCGTGCAAAAAACAAAGCCCTCAAATCCGAATAAAATTTGGGGTTGGGTTTGAAAATGTATGTCTTACAAGGCTATGGTGTTTTGTGTGCCATAAAAATAAAAACGAAAATCTGAAATAGGCATTTTTTCTCAATCGCGATCAAGCAATGACCCTTTTTCTTAAGAAAAAACATCAACGCACAAATCCCCTATTGAAATGTAGGTTTTCATGTTTAGCACGGGCTTCGCTCGTGCAAAAAATAGAAAACCCCAAATCGTAATAGGGGGTTTGCAATTCAAACAAAGAATAAAGAAAAGGTGTCATCACTTGATCTTGATCTCTCGAAAGAGTGAGGGTCTTGATCAAGCGACAGTCACATGAACCTTCTTGCCATGCTCGATCAGCAACGCATGTCGCTGATCAAGCATGCCAAGCGAGGCCGAATACGTCGTTCATTTTTTTTAAGTCATGGATATGGCAGACATAGAATTTTGCTTGTGAATATCGCAGGGTGCGCCCTTCAGGATCATCGATATCCTAGCTATTTTTCCATAAGTTCAAACATATCTAAATTTCTTCCTGAGCTCACATCATTATCATCTTGGATGGTGTGGATGGGAGATGGCAAAACCTGTTCCATGGCATCCGAGTTGTGGTTTAAAGGTTGAGTGTTAATCTGTTCATGAATGTGACAAGACTATGCGGAATTCAACCCTCCAAAGTCTTGAAAAGTTTTTAGCAAAATTCTCAAAACTTCATGGAAACCACCTTTATATCCCTTGACAATGACAGTCAAACAACTAGCATTAAGGACTGTTTTGTAATTTTTCACACTTCATTTTCAAACCGCCAAAAACAAGCTAGAACTTGTCGTATTAATCACAAAGATTCTTCTTTTACAACAAGTTTGCGCACATCCATGTCCATGTCACACGAAATCACCGAACTGCACATTGTTTCACTTTTCGAGAGTCAAAAGAGAACAAAACATAAGATGGTTCCAGAAACAACACTTGATCATGATTTCCATCGTAAACACTTGGTCATCAAAGGTTAATGAGACAACCCTCCTTCCAGTAAAAACCAAGGAAAATCTTTAAAAGGTAAGAAAATGCCAAAACAATATTTCAAGAAACTTGTGAATACAAGAGTTTTACATCATCATGTGCATCACGAGAAAGATAAGTCAGAGGTTATGTAATTGATTAAGAACATTGTTATCTAAAACAAGGTTGTGTGATGTATACATCTCATTCACTTTGAGATGCCACCAAGAAAGAATGGTTGAAACATATCCAAGCAATCACCATGTAATAGATGTGTCTATGACCTTGTCTTTTTTACTTTTTTTTTCTTTCTAAATATCACTTGATTGAAACATCATACAGACTGTTTCTTGATTCCTTCATGTGATATGTGCCATAGTACTTTAGGACTTTGGCATGATGGCAGGGGCACCAATGAATGGATTAAATAGCAAACCATACATATCATAATGATCTTTAACTGTGATGCTAATAGCTAACTTTATTCTACAAATTTATGCTTGTGGTGATCCGGGAAAAAAATAATGTTCTATTTTGATTGCATAGGAACCTTCCCCTTGTCCCATGTATGTGATGTTTCACATGAAGAAAACTAAAGGTGAGCTCACATCTCTTATGATCAAGCAAGGCAATGTATTTATGGCCACTTTCACAATTTAGTTGTCCACGACACATCGACACTCTCTCATACTATAGCCAATTTAAATTCTAACACCTTTGATAGATGTTATTCAAAAGAGAACATGGGTCGACTAAGGGGAAAAGGCACAAAAAATGAATTCAATGCTACAAGTATAACCTGATGTGGTCGTTTAGGAAGCATAAAAACAATTCACATCAAGCATGAATCTCATTTATACGGCTGAAATATATTATGACCACAAAACCAAAGGTCAATACAATAATCCAAGAATATGCAAGATGCTCTTGGTTTTTTTATAGCCAATTATTTTTGTTTTTTGTAATCCATAATGGTTTTGAATGGAGTGATGACGTTGTCAAGAAGATGTTATAACAAATTTGTGAAAACAAATGAGTGACCATATTGTAAACTAAAAGTATTGTTTTTGTGTTCCGTACTCCATCATAAGATAAAGGCAAAGCATCATATGAACATTGAACACCAAGACATATCTCCCACGTTAGAAAAAACATTGTTGGGTTCATATGCATAACATATTCAACACAATGAAAAACAAAAACCGAACCATGTACTAAACACCGTTAATCTTTTACAACTTCTTGAGTGTTAGAATGGTTTAAGTAAAATTCGTAAATGAACCCAATAAGTAGTTATGGTTGTCGTTGTGAGTGGATGGTGGGGCAACAACACGCATACCCACACCCAAATGGGTCCACATGACACTTCTTAGGATGATAAGGTAAACAAAATAAAACAAAGGTGGCACGCTACATGATGTCATTTACAACACAAGATCCTGAAACCAAAAACAACAATAGAGGATTCAAGAGTTATGAACATGTGTAGGATGGTAGGTCAGCTTTGTGCACATTCATGCCCGGTTGAATCCCTAGCGGCTTCGAATGGAAAATGGACAAGGCAAATGAAACACAACATTGAAAGAAAAAGATACATATGGTGCCATTTACGATAGGAGCTTCCAAAAACAATACAAATCGGAGAAAGTTCTTAGGCACTAGATTTGAGGGAGTGGTGGAACACCGACACATTTAGCGGCAATCATATGCGACTAAGGGACACTTTCCAAGAAAATAACATGTAAAATGCACCTTGACATAAGGTACATAAATTATACACAGTGTAGTTTATGGAACACTCTTCCTATCGGCGGTTCACCCACTTAAGATGCCAATGTGGTGGGGGTGACAAGGCGAGCAGATTATTGCAATGCTTAAGGCTGTCACACGGTCCCTAGAGCTCTAATGGGTGTTTTTTTCAAGAAATTCACACCAATAAATATGGAAAAATGAAAATGAAATAACATGTTTTACAGCAAAGAATCTCTATGGGTTCTTCACCAAGATAAAATTCTAAAGCAAGAAGTGGATACGAGCAAGTGTTGTGCGGCTACTCATGCCTGGCGGGTGCTCCACGGAGATGCGATGGTAGCTCTTTTAATAAAATCACATCGCGACATAAGAAAAAAACCACTCCACGCGCCACACCATACAAAAAATAGTTTTGGTACTAGAGAGGACTGTGGAGAAAGTGCTCGGGATGAGCAGGGTGGTGGGCTCACAACACATTCATCCACCAATCGAGTTATCCCATGGTCACAACTTGGGAGAAAAAAACGGAAAATCTACCACGGTTTATGGATTAAAAGTGATTCATAAAGTATTCTATGAAAAAAAATTATGACAGCATCGTAAACCACAAAGAATTTTGGGTCGTGTTGTTGTCGATAGTGGTCAGGGAGCAACATGTACATCCATGGTTGCATGCATCCCAGAGCACTATTGTGAACAATGACAAGGCAACTTCACCACAAAGGGAGGAAAAATAAACACTATGCAGTGTATTTCACAATAGATCATTCCGATACCAAAGCAAGCCATAATCAAATCTACACCGATAGTGTTGAGGGTGATGGTGGAGTAACTGCACGCCAACCACAGTAGGATACATGTTGAGGGCACCACTTAGCATAACAAGAATGAAAATGAACAAGACGTAGAACACAAAAAAACTACATGATGTACATTATGATATGTGATTGTTATGGGTGGTTTGACCAAATGGCGTTCAAGAGCAAAGGGCATGATGCAAGCATACGATGCGCTTTAGTGTTCATGGTTGCCACTGCGCTCCTCGGAACAACGGTGGATGCTTCATCGAGAACATCACACCGGGTAACATGGTGAGATGAATTTGCAATGATACACGTTATGGGATTTTTTTTGAAATATGAATCAAATGAGTAAGGGTGACACAAAAGTATGATGTGTGGATATACTTGTATCTCTTGGGTCCCTGAATCAAGCTCTTTTGTTTCAAAGAATATGCCAAGACTTCAAAACAAAAATGGCTATACGTTCTACTTTGCAACTTACGATTCCTATAGCAAAGTAGACTTGAAGAATGATGGATCCATGGGGATATTGGGGTTGTGGAATAGTGTCATATGCAACCACGACCCTTTATGTCCCAGGGGCACAGCTTGGGATAAATTCACCAAGATATGGACCAAAAACATCTACATGGTGAATTCTATGATGTTCAATCATGATAGCACAATATAGTTCTAAAGTAATGAAAACATGAGAGGTTTTTGGCCAATGGCATGCATACCCATCTCCCGATGCGTCCTACGGCATCCCCTGGCATAACAACAATGCAAATGTTCCAAGAAGTTATGTAGAAAACACTCGATTCGGAGCATTATAAAAAATGTAGCTTTGATACAAGGGTAGAGTGTGGAGCTTTTCTTATAGAGAGGTAAGGATCAGGAGAGAAATTGGATAATGGTGTGCACATCCACGGCCGGATGCATCTTAGGGGCATTGCTTGGACAACAACAAGTCGAATATGTTCAAATGATGCGTAAGTAATTCTTTACACAAGTCGACTTATGGTGAATGTCTCCTGCTTCAAAACTGCATAACTATGGGGGATATGAGAGCATTTTTGAACATGGTATCTGGATGCTCTTCTCGTGTGCAAGCTGAAGGTCATGAAAGGTGGTTGGGCTGCTTGCTTCAGGAAAAATCAACATGGTCTCCTCCTCAAGCTTGAACATGATGGTAAAGGTTGGCTTCACCAAACACAATGTTGATGTTGCCACTCGACTATTTAGACATAGAGCCTAATGCTCTGATACGATGTTTGCTTGTCAAGCACATGAGGAAATGGCCAACTACCTCATCGCGGAGCCTACAAAACAATAAGGGGGAGCTTTGTTTCCCCAACACCTTTTGTGTGCCCAGCTAGCACGCCCTGTACAATTGGTAGAAAACTAGCAAAGGCAAAAGTGTGGAATTGATTTTTTAAAGCATGAATTACAAGTACAACATTTGTGGAAGGAACATGTCATAACACATATGAGCTCCATGCCCCAACACATCTGCTTGCCATGAAGACGCCTTATTGGGATGTAAACTCCATCCACACAAGGGTCTTGGTGCAGTCATTTTCTTCACCGATGGAAGGCCTTCACAAAGTCAAGGCCACCTCCTTGCCAAGTTGGAAGCCACTACCAGGCTCACAGGGCTGTCAAAGGGATGTCTAGTCGAGTCTGGCATGTCTAGGCACGGTCACCATTCTATGGCAGATTCGCCACCATCACACACACCGTCCTCCTCCAAGGATGGCGAGCAAAGCCAGACTTACAGGGGCCTTTGAGGCATCTCCAACAATGTCATACAAAGATGCAAGCTATGTAAAATATTCACACGCATCTTTTTCCCTTGTTTCTTGTCTTCTCTAGCTAGTCCTGGTTGACTCGTAGTGTGGCATTCCCCCTCATTCTCCACCGCCAGTCAAGGCCTTTACGAGGGTCTTTCTTTTGTGGTAAGGGATTTTCCATTGTGAAGCTAACTGCAAATACAGGGCCTCATCTCGGTTGAGCCTGCTATTGTGGTAGGGCTTGGTGGCCCAACTCGCCATCATGGCGAGCTGGTGCAAGGCTCTAAGTAGATCCTCTCCTCCTCCTTCGTTGCTTTGGAGCCAGCCAAGTTGACACTCAAGGGACCTGTTTTGCTTGAGTAGGCATGCAACCTCTACTCTTTTGTACAAGGCTATTCCAAGAATGAAACTTGCACATAGCTATTGCAACTCCTCGAGCTTGATTGCGATTGATGATTGAGATGACATCATCAAGTAGCTCAGCCGAAACAATTGCCCAAAATGGATAAGGACTACCTTTGCAAAACACCTGCGAGGAAAGCTACTCCATGTTTTGCATAGATTATTGCTTTCGATTGCTCCTTTGCAATTGGAGTAGGAAATGTTGCTATCGTTGGTTATGGAGAGCCTTCCTTCAACATTTCTAGCTCTATTGAAAGAGCTAAACCAAGGAGAGCACATGAGCTGCAATTGCTTTTCATGAACTTTTCCCCTTTTTGCTACACGCGTGATAAGCATAGATACTTTGAGGTACATTTTGAAACCTTGTAGATGGTTTGTCACTCCCTCCGTCTTTCTATCCCTCAACGATGAAAGCCAAGATTGTTATGGTGGCACTCAAGGTCCTGCAAGAATACTGTTACTTTGTTGATTGGAGCACGGTAATCTCCACCAACATTGTTTTAGTGGAGTCTTGCTCTATCACGTATGCCACGTGTTGGCCTTATTCCAATTGTGAAGTATGCCACCTCTGATGAGATGGGCTTACTGTCGCCACCAATCGATTGGAAAGGATCGTGGTTTGTGGAGCATAGCTCCACCACGCACGCCATCTGCTAAGATTTTGGCTTAATGGAACCACCTACAAATGTGGGAGTAACATATTCCATGGAGCATGGCTCTATTGTGCTTTCCACCTCTAAGAGGTGGGCATAATACAACCACCTTTCCACACCAGAAGGTTTCACTCGGTAGCTTTTCTCCATTGCATACGCTGCTTCAAATTCTAATGAGAACCCCTTGATTCCTCTCTTCTTGGATGTCACACAATCCTTCTTGC
>SZWC01014277.1:63635-75497 GCA_023375785.1 Penium margaritaceum | reverse complement strand
TCACGAGTGAGGTCGGCTTTGCCGACGATGCCCGTTTGTCACACGGGTCTCACCGCGTCGCGTCGTCATAGAGCGTAACTACCCCTTTCGAAGCTACGACGTATGTTCGTGCACGAAGTTATGATTACATCACAATCGTATCCGTTGTGACACCCACTTCATTTCGTGCTCTCTTTCCTTTTAGTTGAGAGTCTGTTTTGTACAATTTCTTCCCGTCGGTAAAATAATCTATAGGTTTTTATAAAAATCTCTCACGTGCTTCTAAATATCAGTGTCTATGATGCATCTCTTTATAAAAAGATGCATCGCGACATCTCATATGCGATTTTGGGTCTTTCTCCTCGCGGAAGTCAGAATGCGACCTCAGGACCCCTTTTGTCTTTTGTAACTGCCACATGGATCCAAACTTGACCGTGCCAGCTGGCATGGTCAGAGTTTGGCAAGCAGTTTCGACCTAAATTTGCGAAAACGTCAAAACGTTTTCGCTCTACACGCCTGGTGGAGGCGTCAGATTTTTTCCCACGGCCACTGTGCCAAGGGAAATGCTGCCGAATTTTTTTCGCCAGCACTGACCCCCACGCGTGACGCGAGGAGGTGAGCGACAGGCCGCGTCCGACACCTACGGGCGATGATGCACGAAACAAAGTCACCCAGGTGCAATGACTGGCACCAGCAAGCAGCACCAGTAGTAGCTACAGGCAACAGCAGCGAGTAGTGGCAGCAGCAGCCAGCAGCAGCTGCGTGCAGCAATAGTAGCCGGCAGCAGCAGTGGTTCGTAGCAGCCCACAGCAGCAGCAACCCGTTGCAGCAAGCAGCAGCGGCGACCAGCAGCAGCAGCCCGCAGCAGCCCGCAGCAGCCCGTAGTAGCAGCATCAGTAGTAAGCAATAGTAGCAATAGCGAGTAGTAGCGGCAGAAAGCAGCAGCTACAACAGCGAGCAGCAGCAGTAGCAGGCTGCAGCAGCCGCAAGAGCAAGCCACAGTAACAGCCAACTACAGCAGCAGCAGCAGTGAGCAGCTGCCTGCAGCAGCCATTTGCGGCAGCTGCAGCTCGCAGCATGCAGCCCGCAGCTTGCCGCGAGCGACAGGCTGCCAGCAGCAAGCACGCTGCTCGCAGCGAGAAGCGGACCACTGGTAGCGAGGAGCGAGCTCGGTGCCAACAGCCCGTTGCCCACAGTGAGCAGCAAAGCCCGTTGTGACAACAAAACACGAAAAAAACCCCCCATCCCACCAGCGCCTCTGCAGCGGGTGCAAGAGCTGCCATGGCTGCTGTAGCAGCCACAGCCGTCGCAGTAGCCCGCAACAGCAGTAGCAGCAGTTGCTATTACAACAGCAGCCGCAGCAGTAGTAGCAATAGTAGTAGCGGTAGTAGCAGCAACAATAGCCATAGCAGCAACAGTAGCAGTAGCAGCAGTAGCGGCGGCAGCAGCAGCAGCAGCAGTAGCGGTAGCAGCAGCAGCTGCAACAATAGCAACAGCAGTAGCAGCACCAACAACAGCAACAACAACAGCAGCTGCTGCAGTAGCAACAGCAGCAGTAGCTGTAGTAGCAGCAGTAGCAGTAGCAACATCAGCTACAGCAGTAGCCCCAACATCCGCCACTGCTGACGTCAGCATTCCGCTACTGACGTCACTACTAATGTCACTACTGACGTCATCAATAAAAAAGAAGAGGGGGGGACAGAGACATCTACAGTAGCAGCCCTCCAACTAACGTGGTGGGAAGTGCTGACGTCGGTCGTCCTAAGCTGACGTCAGTGCTGACATCAGCAGCACAGAAAAAAAAACACAAGAGGCACCAAACCATGGCTAATAGTCCCAGTGAGGAGGGGTCCTCCTCTGTTGGGGGGAACCCTAGCTCCCCTTTCTTACAGCAGCAGCAACAACAGCAGCAGCCCTCTGGCATCGTTGGTGGCATCCATGACCCCCTGGCTGCTGCTCAACAATAGCTCGCCGCCTTGACACAGCAGCTTGCAGCGCTACAGCCATTAGCCTCCTTGACTGCCACTAGTGTGATGCCACCATTCATTCCTCTAGGGCACACCAGCCCCACTGTATCCGCTGCTACGCACTACCTCGCGCAACAACAGACTTAGAGCCAGCGGCAGAAAGTGACCTCCGTCCTTCGCCCCACTCTGGGCGCCAGCTGCAGGCAGAAGGAGTTCGAGACGCCGCCCCCGCCGCTTCAGGGCGTCGAGTAGTTTCGGAGCTGGGAGCTCAACTTCCGGATCTGGGTGCAAGGTGAGGGCCTGTGGGCATACTACACCCTCCCGCATGACCCCACCCAGGCCGACCAGTTGTATGACGCTGGTCGCGCCGTACGTGCCCGAGTCCCCGTCGCCCCTTCGGCTTCCTGCCTGGCCTTAGAGCCTTTCCTCGACGACTTCACCGCTGGCTCCACCCTAGACCCTGCAACCGCGTGGCTCGTCCTCACTTGTCCCCATCGCTTGTCTAGCGAGGGTGAGACCAGCCGTCTGTTGCCGGGGTTCAACTCCCTGCACATGGGGAAGACCGAGACGATCACCGCCTACTGGCAGTGGGCGAAGGACATCCTTCGTCGCCTCGGCACCTCTGCCCCACCCCATCTGGCCGCGCTCCCCACCATCAAGTGCGGTGCCACTGACGCGTACGTGGACGTCTTCGTACACTGCTCTCAGGACATCCTCTCCACCATGGCGGCTGAGGGCACCCTCATGCCTTGGGTATACGAGCTCTTCCTCCGGATTCAGAAAGCTCAAATGGAGTCCCGCCTCCAGCGCACGGAGGCTCTCGCCTCCCCTATGGTCGCCTCCGTTGGCCCGTCAGACTCAGTGCCATCTCCTCCTCTGCAACGCTACGCACGTGGCCCAGGCGGCAGCCTCCGACCCAAGCCGTCGCTGAGCGCGCAAACCATCGCACCGCGCTCCGTGGCGCCTCGACCCCCTGTGGATCCACGTGTCCCCTCCACTCCCACGTTCGTGAGTGGGGATCCTGGCACCATGGCCCTCGGCCTGACCACCTTGACTATCATTGCAGACCTTCACCCGGGCTCCGCACTGTGCTACGCCATGCTTCATCACGAGCATTGGCACGCTGTGATGGCTACACTCGCGCGCATCCCACATAGAGCTCGAGAGGCACACTCTCTCTCAGTCCGCTCCACAGCACTCGTGGAGGACCTAGCCATGCTGCGCGAGGCACGAGCCACTCCTAAGGGCACTCACTGGGATGCTGCCTACGCCGATGAGCTCGCTCCCAACCGATAGCACCACGTGTACGACCTCGTCGACCTTCCTCCAGGTCGGAAGGCCATCGGTGCCAAGTGGGTCTTTCAGCGCAAGTGGAAGCCCGACGGGTCATTCGACAAGTACAAGGCTCGCCTTGCAGCCAAGGGGTTTGCCCAGATCCGTGGGGTTGATTACGACCAGATCTTTGCCCCAATTGGCCGGTTCTCCACTAGCCGGACGCTCTTCAGCCTGGTTGCCCGGCATGGGTGGGAGTTGCATCAGTTGGGCGTGAGCAACACTTTTCTCCATGGCTCACTAGAGGGTGAGGAGCTCTACATGGTGCAGCCTCCCAGCTTCAACGATGGCAATGGGAGAGGCTGGCGGCTACGGAAGGCCCTCTATGGCCTGAAGCAGTGGCCTTGGTGCTGGAACCAGAAGATCAGCAGCACGCTCCTTCGCGGTGGGCTCTAGCGCAACACCGCCGACCCAACACTATTTGTCAGTCCGCGAGGCCAGATTTTCGCTGCTGTTCTGGTTTGCTTCGACGATCTCCTCATCGTGTCGACAGACACGACTGCCATCTAGCGTGTCAAGGACTTGCTGCACGCCGCCTACCAGATGAAGGATCTCGGATTTGCCCGAGGGTTCCTGGGCTAGGAGCTCCAGCATGATCGCTCCCAGGGCGTTTTGCACATCTACTAGGCTTCCTATGTGCAGACTCTATCCACCCACTTTGCGGAGGACCTGCCACTCGTGCCGAGCGCATCTTCACCCATGTCACCTGATGGCAAGGTGAAGCTAAAGAGTCCTGACCAAGTTGTTATGGGGCAGCCAGTTGACGTGACCAAGTACCTGCGAGTCATCTTGTCACTGATGTTCTTGGCGACGACGACGCGCCCAGACATCGCGTTCGCTGTCAACCTCCTGGCCTTGTTTTCTGAAAAGCCGCGTCACCTCCACCTCGAGGCCGCGATTTGATCATTGTGCTATGTCGTCTCGACTCCTCGTTGATGTCTCATGTTTTGCCGCCAGCCGCTTGTTGTCGCGGTAGGCTACACCGACAGTGACTGGATTGGCAGCCCGGACGGTAAGAGTCGCACATGCTGGATCTTTCTGATAGGCGGTACAGCTGTATCTTGGCGTAGTGGAAAGCAGGGGTGCATTGCATGCAACACTACTGAGGCTGAGTACGTGGCCCTTGGCTCAGGCGCGTGTGAGAATGTGTGGTTGCATCGTCAGCTGTTAGAGTTGGACGAGTCTCTTGCACCCATCATGTTGCATTGTGACAATGAGAGTGCCATCGCCATCACGGAAAATAACGGCATGCATCATACACGCACAAAGCACATCAACGTTGAGTATCACTATGTGCTTTTGTTGTTCCATGACGACAGCATCATCATCGTGTGGGTTGAGACAGCACGGCAGCTGGCTGAGTTCTTGACTAAGGCACTGAAGCGCGACTCGTTCAAGAAGGCTGTGAGTTCAGTTGGCGTGGGTCCGTGAGTGACTCTCATTGTCCCTGCCTGTGTCTCTGTGTGCCCTGGGGGAGTCTGGTTGTTGACTGTGTCTCTGCCCGGACATGTCCACTACGCCTGTGAGTCATGGGGGAGTGTTGGTTTTCGTGCATCTCTCATTGTACTCTGTTGTGTCCTCCTGGCTTGTGTACATCGGCGTGCAGATGACTGACGGCGAGACTCGACGGTGTTGGAGTGCCGTTTGGTGGAGCCGACGCACGCTGAGGCACACTCATAGTTTGTTGCCGCCTCCTCCCTACGGTAATGCGCTCAGCTCCATCGACAGGCCTCCTCGGTGGTCGGGCCGCCGGCGGTCATTGCCACTGGAAATGCTGTCTACATGCACGCAGCACTGTTTCTGGTTGTGCCATTGCGTCTGGAGCATCATGCTGTGCCTAGGGTCCATGTCTCTTGCTGTGTCTCATTGTTTGACATTGTTGATTGTCGTAGGCACTGCCTGGGTTCGGGCAGCCATAACTCTTTGCTGCTATTTTTCTAGCTAATTCTGACGGCATGACTGCGTTCCTAGCATTTGTATTATGGTATGGTCCAATTTTCAGGCAAAACGGACGACGCCCGGGTTTTGGGCTGTTGCGCGTCTGGTGGGGCTCACCGAGAAAACCCTGCCTTTTAGAAAACGGCGAATATATCCGAGCTGCTGTGTGTGCGCCACGCACCTACCCTAACTGTCGAACGAAAATCGTGACGAGGAGAGGTGCCTGTTTCGGTAGAGCATGTCTAAGAAATGTCGAGTGGCGTAGTTATATCCAGTTTATGCTACGCTCGAACATCAACTGTATCGAAGACTGCTACCCTGTTGGTTGCCTATCCTATATGGCGTTCGAAAGGACGATTCAGGTTACTAAAGAATCTTTCAAAAACCATAGGTAGCTGAATAGGAAACGGGGCCCATCCATCAGACTTCGCAGTTATGCTCTATCGGGAAGAAAAAACTAACACGTGGAAAAGAGAGTTGGATTACGGACAAGTCGCGCCAAATTATTCAATGAACAAAAACATTTGCGGAAAGACAACCACAAAACTCTGACCCAAAATGAACGCCGCCGTCAATACACTACCAACATTTCCTCCAAACGGGTCCTCCTCTTGGACAATGAAAACGTCATAGATAGGCATCCGACGAAATGGCGCTTCGAGAATCGGGGTTTCCGCTTGACGAGGGCCTACCACAGCATTGGTAAACAACGACAAAAGGCGGTCGTGACCTCGCATCAAAACTAGGGTCGAAACAGGCACCTCGGGTCATTTTATCCTTAAGAAAATAGGTCTAGGACTATTTTCTGATTGGCTGGTTAGCTGAGTAACAAGTTCTACACTGGTGGGGGGGAGCTAGAAGTTGGAGGGGTCTCCCATTGTAGCTCATTCTTCATTCCTAATCAGTCATGTTTAGTTTTCAGCTGCTTTCTGGAGCTAACACTGGCTTGTGCATTTCTGAGTAACAAACCCAGAGCTTCCAGACTTAGACTTTAGAGTAGCAGACTGAGGGGGGCACCAGACTTGAGCAACGAGCGTGGAAGCCCGCACGCTGCATCAACAACGCTGCTGCCCCGACATGCTGCCCAGCATTTCCAATTGAGGCCTAGTCACAGTTCGCTGGAGCTTCCTCCCTCTGGCGACACGCTCAGCTCCATCTGTAGGCCTCCTCTACGGTCGGGCCACCGGCGGTCACTGCCACTGCATATGCTGTCTACATGTACCCAACGCTGTTTCTGGTTGTGGCATTGCGTCTGTAGCATCATGCCATGCCTAGGGTCCATGTCCCCTGCTGTGTGGCCCTATTTGGCATCACTGACTGTCGTAGGTACTGCCTGAGTTTGGGCAGCTGTAACTCAAACCTACTGTTTTTCTAGCTTATTCTAACCACACGACTGCCTTTGTAGCGTCGGTATTAAGGTATGGTCCAGTTTTCAGGCAAAACGGACGACACCCCGGCTTTGGGCTGTCGGACGCCTGGCAGGCTCACCGAGAAAACCCGTCTGCCAGAAAATAGGTCTAGGTCTATTTTCTGATTGGCTGGTTAGCTGAGTAACAAGTTTTGCACTTGTGGGGGGGAGCTAGAACTTGGAGGGGTCTTCCATTATTGCTCATTCTTCATTTGTAATCAGTTACTTTCAGTTTCCAGCTGCTTTCAAGCGCTAACACTAGCGCGCACACTTCTGAGTAACAAAACTAGAACTTCCAGACTTAGTCTACAGAGTAGCAAGCTGAGGGGGCAGCAGACTCAAGCAACGAGCGTGGAAGCCCGCACGCTGCATGAAAAATGTTGCTACCCCAACTTGCTGCCTAGTATTTCTGTTTTGGTATCAGAACTAGAGCGCAACAACAACAGTTGAAGACTGACGTACAGGTGCCACACAACGCCAACGGACCTCCGGATGCGCCAATGCAGGGGAAATGCTACTGGATTTTCTTTGGCAGCATTGACCCGCCTGGTGGCGGCGTCAGAATTTTTCCCACGGCCACTGGGCCAGGGGAAATGCTACCGAATGTTTTCCGACAGCACTGACCCCCACGCTTGACGCGAGGAGGTGAGCGGCAGGCAACGTCAGGCGCTTGCTGGCGACGACACACGCGGCGACGTCATCCAAGTGTGACTGACAATATCAGCCAGCAACAGCAGCAGCAGCTTGGAGCAGCAGCGAGCACTGGCAGCAGAAGCCAGCTGCAGCTGCACACAACAGCAGGTGGGAGCAGCAGCAGCTCATAACAACTCGCAGTAGCAGCAGCCCGTAGCAGCAGCAAGAGCAGCGAGCAGCAGCTGGCAGCAGTTGCAACTCGCAGCAGTTCGCAGCAGGAGCAACCGGCGGTAGCAACAGTAGTAGCAGCGGTTGCAGTGGCAGCTAGTAGCAGCAGCAGCCACAGCTGCCAGCAACTTGCTGCTCGCTACGAGCAACGAGCTGTTGGCAACGAGCTTGCTGCTCGCGGCTCGTTGCTTGCAGTGAGCAGCAAGCTTGCAGCGACAAGCAAGAAGGCAAAAAACGATCCCCACTCCGCCAACAGTCGCAGCAGCAGTAGTAGCAGGAGTCGCAGTAGCAGCAGCAGTAGCAATAGCAAGAGTAGTAGCAGGAGCAGCAACAGCAGTAGCAGCAGTAGGAGCAACAGCAGTAGCAGCGATGGTAGGAGCAGTAATAGTTGCAGCAGCACCAGCTGCAACAGTAACAGCGACTACAGCCGCGCAAAAGCGGCTACATCAACTGTTACAAACGCTAGTTGCCGTCCGTTGACATCACTACTGATGTCACCGCTGACATCATCAAGAACACAAAAAAACATAAAGGAGTAGCCCTGTACACACTGCAGTAGCCTGTACTGACGTCAACCATCCCCGGCTGATGTCATTCCTGACATAAGCTGTACACAATGGAGAGAAAAAAGAACAGAAAAACAAAAAAAGGGGAAGAGATGTACCATAAGCCACTATGACTATGCACCCCTCTAAGGAGGGGTCCTCCTCTATTGGGGGGACCTCTTGCCCCCCTTTCCTATAGCTGCTATAGCAGCAGCAGCAACAACAACAGCAACAACAATAGCAACAGCAGCAACAGTAGCAGTAGCAGTAGCGGTAGTAGCAATAGCAGCAAGAGTAGTAGCAGCGACAGTAGCAGCAGCACCAGCAGGAGCGGCAGCAGCAATAGCACCCCTCTGGCGTCGTTGGAGACAATCCTGACCCGCTAGCTGCTCTTCAGCAATAGCTCGCCGCCTTGACGCAACAGCTTGAAGCGCTGCGGCCATTGGCCTCCCACACTGCCAGCAGTACGCTGCCCCCTTTCATTCCTCCAGGGCACGCTAGCCCCGCTGTGTCCACCGCCACGCATTACCTAGCAGAGCACCAGACTCAGCACCAATGGTAGACAGTCACCTCCATCCTTGGCCCCACGTTTGGTGCCGGCCACAGACACAAGGACTTTGAGATGCCACCTCCCCCGCTTTAGGCCGGCGAGCAGTTCCGGAGCTGGGAGCTCAGCTTCCGGATCTGGGCGCAGGGGGAGGGCCTGCATGCATACTACACACTCCCGTATGACCCCACCCAAGCTGACCCGTTGTATGACGCTGGTCGCGCTGCACGCGCCCTTGTCCCTGTCGCCCCTCCGGCTTCCCGCGTGGCCGTAGAGCCTTTTCTCGGCGACTTCACTGCCGGCGCCACCCCAAACCCTGCAGCTGCTTGGCATGTCCTTACTCGTCTCCATGGCCTGTCGAGCGAGGCTGAGACTAGCCGTCGGTTGCGGGAGTTCAACCCCCTACACATGGGGGAGATCGAGACGGTCACCGCCTACTAGCAGCGGGCGGAGGACATCCTTCGTCGTCTCGGCACCTTTGCCCCATCCCCTCTGGCCACGCTCCTTACAATCAAGCGCGGTGCCACCGACGCATACGCAGACTTCTTTGTGCACTACTCCCAGGACGTCCTCTCCACCATGGCGGCCCGAGGCACCCTCATGCCTTGGGCATACAAGCTCTTCCTCCGAATTGAGGAAGCTCGTATGGAGTCCCAACTCCAGCATACGGAGGCTCTCGCCTCCCCTACGGTCGCCTTCGTGGCCGTCGCTTCCCCAGCAGCAACTACCTCATCGTCTTCGGGAAAGAAGAAGCACCGGAACAAGAAAGGCAAGGGTCCGCCACAGCAATAGCAGCCGTCGACCATGTCTAGCGGTGGTCGTCGGTCTGCCACAACTGTGGCCAGCCCTGGCACGGGTGCTACACGTGCCCTCTCCCGACGGACGAGACGCGCGTCATCGCCACCATGCGTTGCCATCGGGAGCGCCGTCTCGCCTCCGCCGCCGTAGCTACCTCTGGCCCTGACGCCTCGGCCTCGTCTAGCAGCTTCGCCTCTTTGATAGTTTCGCCAGTCGAGCAGCCACCCGCGCCGCAGTAGTACCATCCGCAGCCATCGGTGACTCCGTTTCCGTCATCGGTGCAGTCCTCCTCCTACCCGGGCTCCTGTGCCGTCACTTTGCACTTGGTCTACTGTCGTCCTCCCGTGAGTGTCAGCTGGAGCAGTTCATTGTGCTCCAGCTCGGCCTGCCTCGCCCTTCCCCCTAGGGAAGTGCGAGTTGCGTCACTTCCTGCTCCCTTGCCCGGCCCTACATGACAAAAACTGAGCTCCGGTCATGTACTGTTTCCACGCTTGTCTTGTCATCTCGTGTGGTCCCCTCCAACCCCCTCCATGACGACATTGCATGGCTTGATGATTGGCCATCCCGGTTCGTGCCCCCTTCCACCGCGTCCGCGTCTCTTGCTTGCTACCATGTTATCGTTAGCGATCTGGTGACCCCGGTCAAGGACCCTGCTGAGACCTGGATCATCGACTTTGGGGCAACGCATCACATGACGGCCTCCCAAGAGGCCTTTAGCATGCTCAGTCCTGTTGGCAATGTCTGCGGTGTCCGGACGGGCTCCGGACAGGTGCTGCCTGTCCGCGGTGTCGGTGTTGTTCATTTCCGTGGTGTTGCCGGTGATGTCTTTCTGACCAATGTACTCTTTGTCTGGGGCCTCAAGCTCAGCCTCCTGTCCGTCACTGCCCTTGACCGCATGAGCATGGACGTTGTGCACTCGCGTGGTGTTGGCACTGTGTCGTTGCGTCCGTCTGGTCTTGTCATCCTGCACGCCACCGCCCGTGGCAACTTGTGGCATGTCCCTCGTCTGTCCTCCTCTCCTTCAGTCTCCTCCCCGTAGGCCGCCACAGGCCATATGTTTGTCACCTGCACGCTCTCTCCTCAGCACACCCGCCTCTTGCACCGCCGCCTTTGCCACGTCCACTCTGCTGTTGTAGATTGTATGCTTAGCACCCAACCGACCAAGGGCGTTGACCCGGAGACTTTCCCTCTCCCATGCCCCACAGAGTGCATTGATTGCGCTCAGGGAAAGATGCACCGGTCCACATACCGTTTGTCTTCCTCCCATGCCTTAGCCCCTTTGGACCTGCTTCATTTTGACGTCATGGGGCCTCTTTCCACCGAGTCCGTCGGAGAGCATGACCGCTATGTCCTCATCCTCACTGACGACTATTCTCACTACTGCTATGTCTTCTGCCTTTGGCAAAAGAGCGATGTCGCCCACGCCATCCAGGAATGGCTTGTACCTGTGGAGCGTGAGTGTGGTCGCTCTCTTCGCCGCTTTCGCTCCGATAGCAGTGGTGAGTACATGGGTGAGACCATGATCTTTCTCGCCTCCTGTAGTATCCACCATGCAATGTCTGCGCCCTACACGCCTGCCCTAAACAGTGTCTCCGAATCGTAGAACCGCGCCATGGCCGACGGCGTCCGCACCATGCGGCTCGAGTCCGGTCTCTCTGATGGCTTCTATTTTGAAGCCATGGTCGACATTACATGGGTGTGGAACCGATTTCCCCATGGTCCCCTTCCGCGCCAGTCCATGCCGTACCAGCATTGGTGCGGCCAGCGCGTTGACCTCCGCCCGGCTCGCATCTGGGGCTTCGTGGCCATTGTGTGGCTACCCGTCCTGCAGCAGGGCGGCACGCTCGCCCCTCACGGACATCCCTGCATGTTATGGGAGCCGCCGGTCGAGGCAGTGATTACGTCATCGTGCTGAGGTCAGATGCATGCTTTGATTCCCCCATTATATTCTACATGAAAAACCATGCGAAATCGACCCAAGAACCGGGTCAATTGGTGCAGGGACGAGAAAGATACGGGCGTGCAAAGGTGGGAGGCGCACCTCCAGAAAACAGGAGACGTACCGGTTCGACCCCGAGCACGGCGGAGCGACTTTCTCGCCCACTACAGCCGAAGCGCCTCTGGATGGACGTTTAGCCAATGAGGCAAGGTTCATTGGGGTCCATGGGCGCTTCGGGATGGCGGCCGGAGCTGCATTCGCAAGCAAGGGCGCTTCGGGCGGCCGTGACCTCCGCTGGCGGTGCTGCCAGCGGCCGTCACGCGTGGAGCACTCAAACAACCATAACTTAGCCGTTTCTTCACGGATTGAGGCGTTCTTTGGTGCGTTGGAAAGCTCTCAGCGCGTACTACATGATGCATGTGTTATTTGCATGAGTGCGTCTTGATAAAGGGCTTCGGAGCGCTGAGTAGATTTCGGCTGCCCCATAGGGGCTGGTACATAAGGAAGCCTAGGGATTGATCTAGGCATGCCAATCTTACCCAGAGACT
>SZWC01014277.1:23326-56751 GCA_023375785.1 Penium margaritaceum | reverse complement strand
GAGCTGCGGATGTGCGTGGACTACCGGGCGCTCAACAACATCACGGTGAAGAACCGCTACCCGTTGCCGCGGGCCGAGGAGCTGTTCGACCAGCTACGAGGCGCACGCGTCTTTAGCAAACTGGACCTGAGGTCGGGGTACCACCAAATCCGCATTGCGGAGGAGGATGTGGAAAAAACCGCGTTTCGGACGCGCTATGGACACTTTGAGTATCTCGTGATGCCTTTTGGGCTAACGAATGCTCCTGCTACGTTCATGGCGTTGATGAACCGGGTGTTCCACCCCTACTTGGACCAGTTCGTGGTCGTCTTCCTCGACGACATCCTTGTCTACTCGCGAACGATGGAGGAGCACCAAGAGCACCTGCGGACGGTGATGGAAGTGCTGAGAAAGGAGCAGCTGTTTGCCAAGCTCAGCAAGTGTGAATTCGCCAAGCAGGAGGTGGAGTTCCTCGGGCACATTGTCAGCGGGAGGGGAATCCGCATGGACCCAAAAAAGGTGGAAGCGGTGCAGGAGTGGCCAGAGCCGGCGTGCGTGCGTGACATCCAGGTTTTTCTGGGTTTTACAAACTACTACCGCAGATTTATCCGGGGGCACGCGGCAATGGGAGCACCCTTGACAGACTTGCTCAAGAAAGGGCGCCAATGGGAGTTGGGTGCGAAGGAGGGGCAAGCCTTTGGTGCAATGAAGGCTGCCATGTGTCAAGCCCCGGTGTTGGTGCATCCGGACACGAGCAAGGAGTACGTGTTGGCGACGGACGCAAGCGACTATGCGATCGGCGGGGTGCTGATGCAGGACCAAGGGAAGGGGTTACAACCCATTGCGTACTACTCCAAGAAGCTGAAAGGGGCTGAGCTCAACTACCCGATCCACGAGAAGGAGATGCTCGCGGTGGTCCAAGCCTTCAAGCAATGGAGGTGCTACCTTGAGGCGCGGCGGTGTGTGGTGCACACGGACCACTACGCGCTCAAGTACCTCAAGTCGCAGCCGAACCTGAGTCGTCGTCAGGCACGGTGGATGGAGCTGCTAGAGGGCGGCTTCGACTATGAGATCCAGTACAAACCAGGGAGGATCGACCCAGCGGACCCGCTTTCGCGTCGCCCGGACTTGGGTGTGCATGCGATCGCGGTGCTGGTGGGATCTCCAATCATCCGCAGCCTGTTTGCACACGGGTATGCGGAGGACAAGGACTTTGCCGGAAGTACGGTGAAGGGGTGCAAGTGGGACGGCCAGTATTGGCGGCGTGAGAAGGGGAACCAGATTGTGGTGCCGCGGAGTGCGTCATTGCGGCAAGCGCTGTTGGAAGAGGCGCATGACTCGCACTACAGTGGTCATTTNGAGGGCGGCTTCGACTATGAGATCCAGTACAAACCAGGGAGGATCAACCCAGCGGACCCGCTTTCGCGTCGCCCGGACTTGGGCGTGCATGCGATCACGGTGCTGGCGGGATCTCCAATCATCCGCAGCCTGTTTGCACACGGGTATGCGGAGGACAAGGACTTTGCCGGAAGTACGGTGAAGGGGTGCAAGTGGGACGGCCAGTATTGGCGGCGTGAGAAGGGGAACCAGATTGTGGTGCCGCGGAGTCCGTCATTGCGGCAAGCGCTGTTGGAAGAGGCGCATGACTCGCACTACAGTGGTCATTTTGGCCATGACAAGACCTTCAAGACGCTTGCGCGCCAATATTGGTGGGCGACGATGGGAGCAGATTGTAAGGAGTACGTGAGCAGCTGTGACACGTGCCAAAGAATCAAGTCACGGAGGACACGGGCGCCAGGGGAGCTGCAGCCGCTACCGGTGCCGGAACGTCCGTGGACGGACATCTCACTTGATTTTGTGGGGGGTCTTCCACGGAATGCAACGGGAAACACCATGGTGCTGGTGGTGGTGGACCGGTTCAGCAAAATGGCGCACTTTATTCCATGTGCGGAGAAGGTCACGGCAGCAGAGACGGCTCAACTCCTCTTGCAACACGTCATCAAACTGCACGGGGTGCCGAAGCGCATGGTCTTGGACCGTGACCCGCGCTTCACCTCCCGGTTTTGGGAGGAACTCTTCAAGAAGCTAGGCACCCGTGTGGCTCTTTCATCGGCCTACCATCCCCAAACGGATGGCCAAACTGAGCGCACCAATCAGACCATGGAGCAACTACTGCGGGGGATCTTGGAGCCGGATGGCGAGGGATGGGAATGCAAGCTCCCGGTGGCTGAGTTTGCCTACAACTCAGCAGTGCATGCCTCTACGGGGCGGTCCCCCTTTGAGGTAGTGTATGGGGTGCAGCCGGCATGTCCCTCGGACATGGCAACGGGGTCGGACCTACCCGCGGTGCAGCAGTTTACAGGCGACTTCATAGAGGTGTGGTACGGTGTACGCGAGGCTCTACACAAGGCACAGCAGCAGATGAAGCGGCAAGCGGACAAGCACCGGACAGCCGAGGAGTTCTCGGTGGGACAACAGGTGCTGCTGAGCTCGCGGAACCTGCAGCTGGCGGGGGTGGGCAGCGACAAGCTCAAGCCACGGTGGGTGGGCCCTTTTCCGGTCAAGGAGAAGCGGTCCGCGGTGAGCTACGAGTTGGAGCTGCCGGACCACTATGGGATCCATCCCGTGTTCCACGCTTCTCTTCTCAAGGCCTACAAGGAGCCGGATGCGCAGTTTGCGGCGCGGGGACAGGCCCCTCCCCCACCGGTCTTGGTGGAGGGTGAAGAGGAGTATGTGGTGGAGAGGATTCTCGGGCACCGTCGGCGCGGTAACGGGTGGCAATACCTAGTGCAATGGCTCGGCTATGGGCCTGAGAATAACTGCTGGGTCCCCGAAACCGATTTCCACAGGGGCGGTGCTGTCAACACGGTCCTCCGAGCGTACCAGGAGCGCACCGGGACGGTGCGCCCTCGGAGGGGGGGGGGTGATGTTATGGGAGCCGCCGGTCGAGGCAGTGATAACGTCATCGTGCTGAGGTCAGATGCATGCTTTGATGCCCCCATTGTATTCTACATGAAAAACCGTGCGAAATCGACCCAAGAACCGGGTCAATTGGTGCAGGGACGAGAAAGATACGGGCGTGCAAAGGTGGAAGGCGCACCTCCAGAAAACAGGAGACGTACCGGTTCGACCCCGAGCACGGCGGAGCGACTTTCTCGCCCACTACAGCCGAAGCGCCCCTGGATGGACGTTTAGCCAATGAGGCAAGGTTCATTGGGGTCCATGGGCGCTTCGGGATGGCGGCCGGAGCTGCATTCGCAAGCAAGGGCGCTTCGGGCGGCCGTGACCTCCGCTGGCGGTGCTCCCAGCGGCCGTCACGCGTGGAGCACTCAAACGACCATAACTTAGCCGTTTCTTCACGGATTGAGGCGTTCTTTGGTGCGTTGGAAAGCTCTTAGCGCGTACTACATGATGCATGTGTTATTTGCATGAGTGCGTCTTGATAAAGGGCTTCGGAGCGCTGAGTAGATTTCGGCTGCCCCATAGGGGCTGGTACATAAGGAAGCCTAGGGATTGATCTAGGCATGCCAATCTTACCCAGAGACTATGTACATTGCCTTGTACTGATCTATCAAGTCTAAAGGATTCATTCCTTGCCCAAATCTCCTTGTGCTCCAAGCATTGCCTCGCACACATCCATTCGATCCTACAAGTCTTCCGCAGCGCACCTTGGTGCAAACGCCGCCGGGAGAGTCGCACGGCGGGAACCTCGGTCACTAGCAGCGGTCTTGCTGCTAGGAGAGGGTCGTGCGACATCTCAAGGGTTGGCCCACACACCAAGGGGTCAAGGGTTGGGAGGTTTATCCCAAGGGCTCGGCGTGTGACCGTCACGCCGAGCGCCCCTCGGTTCACACTGCACCTTCCTTGGTATCTCTCGTCAGACCAAGGCCTGGCGCTTCTGGGATCCATCTTGGCACTACATCATTGAGTCCTACGATGCCCATTCTTCTTCCAAGTCCTGTTTCCGAGCGACCTCATTTTCTCCGGCTCCTCCGTGTCTATCCCATGGTGTGGGGGAGTGGTGAGTCCGTCCTCCGTAATGCCGCTTCCGGGTGACACTTCCCTCAGCCCCTTTGGGGCGGCAGCCCCAGTCGCGTCCACCAGCCCCTCTGGGCCGGCAGCACCAGTCGCGTCCACTGGCACCTTCGGGTCGGCAGCCCCAGTCGCGTCCACCAGCCCCTACGGGCCGGCAGCCCCAGTCACGTCCACCGGCCCCTCCGGGCCGGCAGCCCTAGTCGCGTCAACAAGCCCCTCTGGGCTGGCAATCTCAGTCCCGTCCACCGGCCCCTCCAGGCTGGCAGTCCCAGTCGAGTCCACCGGCCCCTCCAGACCGACACCCCCAGTCGCGTCCACTGGCCCCTCCGGGCCGGCAGCCCCAGTCGCATCCATTGGCCCCTCCGGGCCGGCATCCCCAGTCTTGTCCATTGGTCCCTCCGGGCTGGCATCCCCAGTCGCGTCCACTGGCCCCTCCACGTCAACAGCCCTAGTCGCGTTCAGTGGCTCCTCCGGGCCGGCAGACCCAGTCGCGTCCACTGGCCCTTCCAGGCCAGCAGCACAGTCACGTCCACTGGCCCCTTCGGGCCAGCAGCCCCGGCTGCATCCGCTGGCCCCTCCGGGCCAGTAGCCCCGTCCGTCTTCGTTGGCCCGTCGGACTCAGTGCCATCTCGTGCCCTACCACGCTACACACATGGCCCAGGCAGCAGCCTCTGACCCAGGCCATCGATGACTGTGTACACCGTGGCACCGCGCTCCGTGGCACCTTGGCCCACTGTGGCTCCACGTGTCTCTTCCACTCCCACGGAGGTGAATGGGGATCCTGGCACCAAGACCCTCGGCATGACCACCTCGGCCATCATAGCAGACCTTCACTCGGGCTTCGCACTAGGCTACGTCATACTTCATCATGAGCATCGGCACACTGTCGTGGCTGCACTTGCGCGCATCCCACCTGGAGCTCGAGTTGCGCACGCTCTCTCAGTCGGCTCCACAGCACGCCCGGAGGACCCAACCACCTTACGTGAGGCACGAGCCTCTCCTGAGGCCACACACTGGGATGATACGTGCGTTGATGAGCTCGATGCTATCCGATAGCACCACATGTACGACCTCGTCAACCTTCCTCTAGGTCCCAAGGCCATCGGCGACAAGTGGGTCTTTCTACGCAAGTGGAAGCCCGACGGGTCCTTGCACAAGTAAAAGGCTTGCCTCGTAGCCAGGGGGTTTGCCTAGATCTCTGGGGTCAATTACGACCAGATCTTTGCCCCAGTTGGCGGGTTCTACACTAGCCGGGTGCTCTTCAGCCTGGTTGCCAAGCATGGGTGGGAGCTGCATGAAATGGACGTGAGTAACGCTTTTCTCCATGGCTCACTAGAGGGTGAGGAGCTCTACATGGTGCAACCCCTAGGCTTCGACGATGGCATTGGGAGAGTCTGGCGGCTGTGGAAGGCCCTCTATGGCCTGAAGTACTTGCCTTGGTGCTAGAACCAGGAGATTAGCAGCACGCTCCTTTGCGTCGGGCTCCAGCGCAGCACCGCAAACCCCGCACTGTTTGTCAGTCCGTGAGGCCAGACTTTTGCTGATGTTCTGGTTTACGTCGACGATCTCTTCATCGCGTTGCCAGACACGGCTACCATCCAGTGTGTCAAGGATTTGCTGTACACCGCCTACCAAATAAGGGATCTCGGATTTGCCCGAGCCCACCTGGGCATGGAGCTCGAGCATGATCGCTCCTAGGGCGTCCTGCACATCCACCAGGCTGCCTATGTGCAGACTCTGTCCACTCACTTTGCGGAGGACCTGGCACTCGTGCCAAGTGTTTTTTCACCCATGTCACCTGATGGCTAGGTGAAGTTGAAGAGTCCTGACCCAGCTCTTGTGGAGGAGCCTGTTGACGTGACCATGTACTTGCAAGTCATCCGGTTATTGATGTTCCGTGCGATGAAACCGCGCCCAGACATCGCGTTCACCGTCAACCTGCTGGCCCAGTTCTCTTAGGAGCCATGTCACGTCCACTTTGAGGCCACGATCCGAGAACTGTGCTATGTCGTCTCGACTCCTCGGCGAGGTCTCATGTTCCGTCGCCAGCTGTTTATTGTCGCGGTAGGCTACTCCGACTGTGACTGGGCCGACAATCTGGACGGTAAGAGTCGCTCAAGCTGGATCTTTCTGATTGGCGGCACCGCTGTGTCCTGGCACAGTGGCAAGTAGGGGTGCATTGTATGCAGTACTACTAAGGCTGAGTACGTGGCCCTTGGCTCAGGCGCGTGTGAGAGTGTGTGGTTGCGTAGTCTGTTTTCCGAGTTGTGTTAGTTTGTCACATCCATCACGTTGCACTGGGACAATGAGTGCTCCATGGCCATTGCCGACAACGACGGCGTGCATCACACATGCACAAAGCACATCAATGTTGAGTATCACTATGTGCGTTCATTGTTGCATAACGGCAACATCAGCATCATGTGGGTTGAGACAACACGGCAGTTGGATGACTTCTTGACCAAGGCACTGAAGCGCGAATCGTTCAAGAAGGCTATGAGTTTGGTCGACGTGCGTCTGTGAGTGGCTCTCTTTGTCCCTGCGTGTGTTTTTGCGTGGCTTGGGGGAGTCTGGTTGGTGATTGTGCCTGTGCCTGCACATGTGCACTACGCCTGTGAGTCATGGGGGAGTGTTGGTTTCGGTGCATGTCTCATTGTGTTTTGTTGTGTCCTCCCGGCTTGTGTACATGTGCGTGCAGATGACTGACGGTGAGACTTGATGCCGATGGAGTGTCGGTCGGTGGAGCCAATGCACACTGAGGACCTCTCATAGTTCGCCGGAGCCTCCTCCCTTTGGCGATGCGCTCAGCTCCATCGGCAGGCCTCCTCTGCAGTTTGGCCGCCGGCGGTCACTGCCACTGCGGATGCTGTCTACATGTACCCAGCGATGTTTCTGGTTGTTGCATTATGTCTACAACATCATGCCATGCCTAGGGTCCATGTCTCCTGCTGTGTGGCCCTGTTTGGCATCACTGACTGTCGTAGGCACTACCTGTGTTCGGGCAGCTATAACTCTTTGCTAGTATTTTCCTATCCGCTGCTGACTACACAATTGCGTTCACAGCGTCGGTATTATGGAATGGTCTTGTTTTCAGGCAAAACGGACGACGACCGGGTTTTGGGCTGTTGGGTGTCTGGCAGGGCTCACGGAGAAAACCCTGCCTGCCACAAAATAGGTTTAGGACTTTTTTTGATTGGCTGGTTAGCTGAGTAACAAGTTTTACATTGGTGGGGGGGAACTAGAACTTGGAGGGGTCTCCCATTGTTGCTCACTCTTCATTTCTAATCAGTTAGTTTTTTTTTCCAGCTACTTTCTGGCGTTAACACTAGTGCGCACATTTGTAAGTAACAAACCTAGAGCTGTAAGACTTAGTCTCTAGAGGAACAGGCTGAGGGGGCAGCAGACTTAAGCAACAAGCGTGGAAGCCCACTCGCTGCAGCAACAACTCTGCGGCTGCAACCTGCTGCCTAGCATTTCTGTTTGAGTCCGGCATCGATCGGTGGATAGACAATGCAAAACATGCAAATCGGGCTGAAGAGCCAGTCCACCAAGAAAACTCTAGCGTCTGCACAAAAACCGGAAAGGACCCCGACAAGCACCTGAGATGTCGTGGCAGTGTTCTGGCAGCTACTGGTACATGGAGCCACCACTCGTTGGTGCTCTGGCGCCAGTTACGTCCACATCAGAGATCATGTCATTGTGCTCTCCAGTGCTACTACTCCATACCACCGGTGCGGGATACACGGATAATCACCACGGTCGTCGCTCGTGACGGGTGGAAGCCTACAAACCAACACTCCCCCTGACTGACATAGCTGTCACCAAATTGACGATTGAGGGGCTACACTCGCTGTTTGTCGTTAACACCAACCACAATACAAGGTCTCCTTGTGACAGTGGTGTAACTCACCTAGTACGTGGGTCTCGACCGTGCAAGACATGAATCACACACCCATGTGCCAAACATCACACAAGAGGAAAAAAGCAACAAGATCTCCTCATGACCCTGGAACATGTCTCCGGGGTCTGGGTCTCGACCACACCTACTCGCATGCACGGAGCATGTATAACACAAGAAGGCAATGGGTTGCTAGGTCACACCCGTACAAGTCACGAGGTGTGCGAGTCTCGTCCAGCGTAACCTCAACCAGAGCATCGTGCAAGACACAAACTTACCACGTTGTCCTCATAAGGTGTCATGCCAAAGCCCACGCACCAATACTCCCCCTGGGCTGCAGAGGCTGACAGCACAAGCAAAGCTGATAGCTGTGCACAACATCCCACTTGAAGAGGGAGCACAGTTCTCACATGGCCACATACACTTGCATAGTAATAGCAAGGGTGAGAACGATACTGATGGGACATACACGCACATAGCCTCATCCCACAGTGTCATCGACACTGTCGTCGTCGTTGTTGTACTCATCACTACTATCGTCACCTGGTACTCTGACTGGTGCTGCACTGAGGGCCTCCTCCAATTGCATCACTTGCAATATGCATGCCAGCTGCTGAGTCGCACATCGCCAAGCGGACTTTGCTGCATCGAGATGTGTGTCCAGCTCGTCGAGCTCTACTACAGCTATCGAGCGGCCAGCTGCATCTGTGCCGTACAGACGGTCAGTCGCGGAACAAGCCTGACTTTGGACCTCAATCGCATGCTCGTCAGCATGAGCCAGAACCTCCTCCAACCTCGTGGCCTCGTCTCAAAGGAAGGAGTGCAGCTCTACCTCCTCATCACACAAGTCGACATCCTCTGCGTCAGTCGTCCGATCATCTGTCGCCTGGTCACCAGTTGCTGGCAGGGCTTCGACCCCAGGCAACGCGTCGGCATCTGTAGTGTCTGCATCTGTAGGAGTTGCAGTTATGGAGGCACCAGCTGCTGCTGACACACGTGTCACTGAGCCAACAACTGATGTCTAGACGTTGGCATATGTTGGTGGATCTGCTTCTGTGGTGTTATCTCCATCATTGAGAGTCCGTACATCCTGGGGCTCCTCCGAACCCTCGGTGCGCAGCCAATCGTCCACCAGCTAATGAAGGTCCACCTATCGCCGACGTGCATCCTGTAGAGACCACTCAGCTGCCTCGCGATTTGTGTGAACATCCTCTGAGCACTCTTGGCAGCCCGTTGTGCTGGAATGTATGCAGTGTAACGACGGCTGCTGGCCTCCGAGTGCTTGGCCATGAGACCATGTACGTGCGCCTCCGCTCGAGCCACGACTACCTCTTGGTCGTCAACCGCGGAGCGCAGGTGCTCGGGTACGGGAACTGCAGCTCGGATGAGTGTAGCTGTGTCGTCTGTTGGAACCGCCATGGTGTCATGGATGTCAGTCAAGACAACCATGAGCTGGAGGTCCGCAGCTCGCTCTGTATCCTCCACGATAAGTGCATCTGTACGGGTGACTGCTGCAGGCTCATCAGATGCCATGAACACATGTGCCTCTCAGCTTTCAGCAGTGTCAACCGCGGTAACGACTCCTCCTGCATGGGCCGCAGCTGATTAGGCATCCCGATATCGCCTCCTGCAACTGTCGACACAAGTCTGACCACCTCCTCACTAGACCATGGAATCTCCACCCAGCAACCTCGAGGCGCGTGTACACATCGTTGATGTCTGTTGCCACTACCCGACACCTCGCAGTGTCTGTGGTGCTCCAACGTGTGCTCGTTGCACGTAGCTCAAGCAAGAGCTCCTGTCGGTGCCTGTCTGCACGTTCCATTACATCCTCCTAGTCGCGAAGTGCAGAGTGTAAATGCTCGAGCGTAAGGGTCCGCTTGGCTGCTCGTGCATAAGCTACTACTCGAGCTACGTCCTTTGTTACGGCTGCGCCTCTACAGACAGCCACCGTAATGGCACTAGCCATAGCAGAAGTGCTAGCAACATTGACTTCTCCTACCGCTCCGGGTACCCCCTCCGCATGTGTACATGCAATGGCTGATGTTGTGGTTGAGGGAGAGTCTACCCCTACGGAGGCCGTAGCGGTTGCTACAGTCGGGACGACCATCATGGTTTTTGCACCAGCAAAGGCATCCATTGTTGGTGTCTCGTCAACAGTAGTGAATGCAACTATTGCTTCTATCACAATGTCGATGGCTGCCGACAAGCCCACTACCTGGACATCTACTCCACATGTGGCGGCCGTCACCGCCACTTCTACTACTGTACCATCCACTGCTACTGCTACACCTGCCTCTGTGGTCGTGCTCTGTGCTACGTGAACTGCATTCTCCATCTCCATCTTCATCTCTACGCCTACCTCCAACTCCGTGTCGGATCACTCGTCTGTCTCTGAATCCACGTCGGACCACTCCTGAAACGTCTTATCTTCAATGAGAGCATCCTGTCATGTAGCACCCTCCGTCACATCCCCCTTGTACTCTCCGGTGGTCATTGGTGGACACTCCATCCCCCCCTCGACCGATGCACTGGTAGAAGCTACAAATGGGTGCTGCACCAACCCTGTGAATGGGAACGAGAGAGTCAGCTCTGTAGTGACTTTTGAAACTGTTGCGACTGCTACTGCCTCCTGGGCATGTCTCGCCAAACGTGCCGTCCGCTGCCTTGCGTGCTGAATGTGAGTGCGATGACGGTGAGCTGAAGGGACTACCACAGAAGTGGAGGGGTCAAAGGTCGGGATGAGTCCAACTGACTCCAACACATAGCGGAGGGTGTCAGATGTGGAGCTAAGGTCGTGAGGCGTGGCATCGTCAGGTGATGACACTGATGGAGGTGAGGATGACGAGGAGGAAGATGGGGGTGCCTGAAGGGGCATTGTGGCAACGACCGCTCTGAGGCCACATGGTCTGTGAGCTGTTGCACCATGCGCTTTAGACCCGAGAGCTCGGCATACAACACCGCCATAGCTCCACTGAGGGGTGTCATGGTATTGAATGACGTGGCTGAGTCGGACAGTGAAGACGAAGGGCAAGACCGTATCCAAGGCGGTCGCTACCCAGTAGGGTGCTGGTGACACTTGCGCCAGCCATGGTGCCTATCCCCACAATAGTAGCACGCGATATTGTTAGATGCTTGAGGCATATGCCATGGATTCAACTGCCACTAAGAACACGGTGCCTACCACATATGTAGAACCGGCAGCAACCACGGTGCCAGCTGCGCTCCTTGCCACGACAGTGTGCTCATCTCCAGAGCCTAACTTGGGTGAATGCACAAGGCACTCGCTCCCGCTGGCACAAGGCCACAAGGGAAGGACAGCGATTGAAGCATAGTCTGTTAGACTTGCTGCGCCGTTGTCATGAGGACGACCACCGCCATGCTGGTGGTGCGCTGGTGTGTGACTGCTTCGCGATTGCTATGCTGCTATCATGCGGCAAACACAATATGCGACCTCAAGTCGCCTTTGATGCTGCTGCTACTATCGCTGTTGCCTACGACCGCCGTCAACGCTGACGGCGGTGGTCCTGGCAGTCGATAGTGTTGCCGCTACCACCGCTGCTGCAACTACTACAGCTGCTCCGTTCGCCGTCGTCAGCCGACGACTGTGGCATCAAGACACCTTTGCTACAACTTTGACTCTCACAACTGCCTTTGCACTCTTCGTTTTCTCCCCTTTTTCTTTAGATAAGTTGCCACCTCCTCGGGTGTCCTTTCTTGGGTTGTTCTCGAGTAACCCACTCGTGGACCGCCTTTGTCCTCTCCCCCTCCATTTCTTTTTTTGGTGTGCAGGCTCGAACCTCGCCTTGAGCGAGCTCGTTAAGCGAGCTCACTCCGCAAACTCGATGAGCAAGCTTGCTCAACGAGCTTGCCTGTGGGCAAGCTTGCTTGTAGCGCGAAGCTGCTAGGCGGCTTTGCGCTACAAGTGAGTGGTATTGGTGGCTGGTAGCACTGCAGCTACCATTGCTGTGCGCGCTACTACAACAGGTGTTATTGCGCATGTATACAGCTGCGACGGCACGCTACAGCTGCTTGCCATCACCGCCGCTGTAGCTACTACTGCCGCTGTGCCTGCTGCCCACCGCTACCGCTACTACAGCTCCTTGCCGCTGCCGCTACTGTTGCAACTGCTCGTCGTCACTGCTACTGCTACAGCTGCTGCTGCTAAGGGTGCCGTCCTCCGCCGTTGCTACCATAGCTGATATTGCTACTGTTTGCTGCTTCTACCGCACTTGTTGTTTCTGCTCCCTGCTGTTGCTAGCTTGGCTACTATTGTAGCATCTGTTGTTGCCACAGCTTCTGCTGATGATACAGCTGTGGCCGCTAAAGCTACTACTGTGGTTGCTGCAACTGCTGCAAGTCCTGCCGTGTCTGTAGCATTTGCTAATGCAAGGTGCTGCTGCTGCTGTGATTTTCTGCTATGGGTTGTTGTGCTAGGATTTTGTAGATTGCCACTGCTTCAGGCTACTATTGCTCTTACGGGCTGCTGCTACAATTGCGGGTTGTTGCTGTAGGCTGTAGTTTCAGCTGCTACTCACCAAGTGAGCAACTCAAACAGCTACTGCTGCAGCCACTGCTGCTGTAGCTACTCTGCCACTATGCTGTAGCTGCTAGCCACCGCCGCTGTTGCTAGGACTATCGTCGCTTGCGGCTGCTTCCTTTGGTTCTGCTCAATCTAGTACACTGTTGCAACGTAGTCGTGGTGGGTCCTTCCAGGATCTGCTATTGCTGCTATGGGTGGCTGCCGCTATTGCCACTCACTGTTGCTTCTGTTGCATCTCTGCTACAAAGCAGAATGAGTTATGGCTCTTTCGCCCCGATACCACAAGGAACTTCCTTAAACCTTCCTAATTGCTTGCCTCTTAACTTAGCGTTAGCGCTTAGTCAGTGTGTGATGAGAGTCACAAGTCATGCATGAAACTACAAGGGTCTGGGTAGGGACACGTGCAGAGTGTCATGAAGCTCAAATTGAATACAACTGCAAGGAGAGATAACAACTGAAAAGAACACAGCATATCTACCTGCCGCGGCTCACGGCAAGTGACTCACACGCAATGTCAGTTTGTCCTTAAACCGGCCCAAAACCATTGTTTTGGCCATAAATACGCGCACAGGTATCCAAACACATCACCGTCTGAACCTAGAGATGTAGAATCTCGAGCCGGATGCTACAATTGGTCAATGCACAAGTCCAGCATCTATTGATGGAAAGACAATAGAAAACATGCAAATTGGGCTCGAGAGCCAGTCCACTGAGAAAATTCTAGCGTCTGCAGAGAAACTGGAAAGGACTCCGGCAAGCACCCAGAATGTCGTGACAGCTGTCTGGCAGCTACTTGTGCATGGAGCCACCACTCGTCAGTGCTCCGGCGCCAGCTACGTCTGCATTAGGGATCATGTCGGTGTGCTCTCCAATACTGCTGCTCCATACCACCAGTGCGGGGTGTATGGATAATCACCACGTTCGTCGCTCATGACGGGTGGAAGCCACACAAACCAACACTGGATGCACGTATCCAACAAAACCGTCAAGTCTTGAACAAACATTCCTCGTGTGCAGTGGTCATGGCCTGGAGTAGTCATGCAATGTGGGAGGGACATGTTCTCCATAGAAATTATGGTTCGACTACTAAACTGGAGAGTTTGCTTAGAAAACGATGTTCGTTGTAGCTATTTCTTGAAACATTGCTTTTAGTCAAAGTGAAGTCGCGGCAAAGTGTTTTTGTGGCAACTTCACTTCCGACAGTTCGCTGTCTCTATTCTCTTGCTCGCCACTTGCAAAGTGGACCATGCAAGATTTTCTCGAATTAGAGCAAGATCGGGACGAGACCGAGACAAGAAAAATGAAAATCGGTACGAGATCGAGATTTTCTTGTCCACTATGTTGGGAGCGAGAAATCACGTGCCAAAGTGGAAAAAAATGAGTTTGAGATTGTGAAATCTTGTCTCGATCTCTATTCAACAACCGCACTTGAACCCGATTTGCATACTCTGCATTGTGTGTCCAACGATTGATGCCGGACATGTGCATGTTACCCATTGTGTGCATGTTACTCATTGTCATTTCTCTCTGCATTTCTTAGTTCTAGGAGCTAATGAGAATTTGCGCGTCTCCATAGCATTACCCTTGCTGTTTCTTAGACCTGCTTGCTTGCTAGTTAGTTAGTTAGTTGATAGTTAGTTAACTGGCTAGACAGTGTCACCACGTCAGCAACACTAAGGCTAGGAAGCTTCCCACCATTTTCTCATGGTATCAGAGTAGGGAGTTACTTCTCACTGAGCTGCGCAGTTGAGACGCAGCAGTGGGAGCAGCAGTGAGAGTCACAGATGAAGCCACAGTCATGGGAGGACCCAGCAAGCCATAATGACCCATCGTAGCAGATTGTAACAGTTGAGAGGCCTTTGCAATCGTATCGCTGCGCCACCACCACGGGGCAGCGAAGGGTTGCCCAACGCTCTCCAGCAGCAGTTGGTGCACGTGATGTTGCAAAGGGGTGCATGAACCTTTCTAGAAGCTTCACTCGGGTCGTAGCTACCATTTCCCCTCCGACGTGAGAGAGCCCAACTGCCCCAAATGACCAATGTTTTGGTGTGTAAGAACTCCTTAGAAAGGTTTTGCAATCACCTATCTACCACATCCAATCTCGCCCCATTTGTATGTTATAGGATCCAGGAAAGAAATCTCTCAGATCTAGATCTTTTCTGGATTTCATGCACAAGAGAAAAACGTGACGTTTATTTTTTTAACATTTAACAGGTTTTTTTGCACAAAAACACCACCATTGCATTCAGCATCCTTTGGCACATAATCGCTCCAAATTTGGCTTCATTTAGACAACCTTTATGCTGATGTCATCATTGTAAGTGATGAGATAACCACCACTACACAGCAAATTCTATGGCTGCTACATCATTTTTTTCCAGCGTTCCATCTCGAGAAACACCAAGGGTTCTTGACTCTGACAATGTTGATGTTTGGGCCCATACCGAGCAGCATCGATGGCGCCGGTTGGTGACAAGGGCAAGGGGCTAGGAGACCCCTCATGTTCCTTCGCAGTGGGTATCATGAGTCCATGGTTGCAATCACTCAGAATTGATCAGCTTCGTTGGACGTAGGATGATATGTGCCACCAGTAGCAGCATGAAATCAACGCATTATAGGAGATCTTGGAGTTATTGATGAGTCAAACTTGGGCCTCCTAGTAGACACCAAGAGGACGTGCTGGAGCTACACCATCCGTTTAGGACTCTACGACTTGTACAACATTACGACCTCAGCACCAATCATCACACGTTGACACTTGGGATGAGGCAAAGATGGACGATGACACACGTGGGGATGACATTCACGTCCTTGAGGGGTGTATTCATGAGTTGTATCTGGGGTCACAACATTTCACCCTGTCACCTTCATGTCGTCACGGTGAGCCACATCATTAGTGTTCACATTTGGTGGCAAATCTCTCAATGTTAGTCTTCCTGTACCTTGTTCATCATCTCTTGAGCATGAGAACGCCCTTCCCAAAGAGTGGCAACTGGAGGAATTTGGGATACTTCCACCTTGTTACGATAGCGACGACGGCTTCGATTGTTGGAAGACCTTGTTTCAGGTGTGGGTTGTCTATGGTGTTGCATGGACCTCTTACAACAGCCAGTACCAGACCCACGACGTTCACCAATTCTAGCCAATAGCAAGAGCGGTGCACGGTCTGCTCTGTGCCATGCCGCATGAGACTATGGCTGACTTCCACCCTTTTCTTGGTGAGGCCAAGATCGGGACTGAAGCTGATCCGTACCAGGGCTGGGAGTAGGCCATGACATTGCTCGCTATAGAGACCCATGCCAGGAGGGCATCTTGACTTCGTGAATTCCTCTACCCCTGCGAGGGTTTCACGGAGCTCATAGCAAACTACTAGAGGCATGCCATGCACCTTTACACGCACCATGAGATTGGTGGCGGGACACAACTGTGGGAACTCAATGCCATCATGATGCGACCACACTTGGGCCACGTGAAGCTCTTTCCAGGCTTGGACTGCGTGGCCCTCACTGAGTTTTCCGAGTTAGTATTGCTACTTCCTTGGCCTCATCACTACTTTCTCCAGACTTCATCAGCTCATGAAGCTACAGTTGCCCATTAGCAGAGTCCACTTGTTGGAAGAGTGACTGTGACCCCTCCTGCACGTGTGTCCCAGTGCGCCAGTACCACATCCACCGCTTCCTCCTCTTCCTCCTCCTCCTCGTCCCCGACTTGCCAGAATGAGGGTATTATAATGGTTGAACTGTTGGCATGAGGGTGATTATGCACCCTGGAGGGTCCCTAGCAATGGCTGGTTCACACCACCAACTGTTTTTGGAGAGACTGAAACTGTGGAGGCAACTGGTTCCAAGGATGGCAGAAAACTGGTCAGAGATTGAGGCAATAGTTTTGGCCTGAATGGACTGGGAATGAACAGTTGATCAAGGCTCACAAGTAGTGGCATTTTATTGCCACTGATCTAAGCTTTCCAGAACACCAAAGCATGCCAGATTTGAAGCTTCCTAGTAGATTCTATGGCTTCTAGAGTGTCTATTGGTAGGTTGTCCTTTTTCCCACCTAAGAAGGCATCCCTTCCCTCCTCTAGAAGCTTCTGCCCCTTCCTAGATTCCTCAGCTTGCTTCTAGTAGGAGGGAAGGTGTCCAGAAGTCCAAGACACCTCTAGATGCTTTGTAGGACAAGTCACCCCTTCTAGAAAGTGTGCCACCTTCCTGGACCCTAACCTGGCCTTCTAGAAACTTAAAGAGGAACTCTAGAGGTTGAGCTAGCTTCCTGGCATCTAGTTTCCACCTCCCTTGAGGCAGGGCAGAATTTCATCTCGTGGGACTTGAACGCGGGCCCCTGCCTCTAGAGGTGAACACCATTAACCACTAAGCCACTAAGGCTTGTCTTTTTGGTGTTCCTTTTTGGAGTCACTCCTGCCATGGTGAGGAGCATTACTCCAACAGTCTCCCCCTTGTGCATCACCCATGGCAGTCGTCCATGCTCAACCTTCAACTGAGGAGCCTTTCTCCTCATGGGAGGTGAGCTTACATTTTATTGCTCCCTCCCACTCAGCCCCATCCTTCCGGTGCAGTGCCTCCTCCAAGCTCCGCTGGCGTGAAGAAGACTTGTGTGAACCCAGTCCCGATGCCCTTGTCGGCATCGTACCTTTTAGTCTTTCTTCACACACGGCTGCTCGTGCGGGGCTCTTGAGGTGGTTGTTGTTGTTGCTGTCCCCTTTGTCGCCATCCTCTCCAAGCGCCTGCTCCCCCTCTCTTGGAGACCTTGGAGACATCGGTCGACTCCCCGCCTCCACGTCCATCTCCGGTGCTTCAGATTCTTCATCCAAACTGGCCGGAACATATTCTGCCGGTCGCCCATCCCTCGGGCGATCCTCTACAGCTGGTGTTGCATCGAGGACGTCCCCCTCATTCACGTCCTTTGGCGTCTCCCCCTCAAGGAGTGGCATCCACTCCCCCCTCCCTGGAAAGACCTGCCTCCTTGTCTGTCCAATGACTTTTCTCGTCGAACGTGACGTCACGACTCCGCACAATCTGCTACCTCCTTGGGTCAAAGAGCCGGTACGTCTTGCTTCCGCTCTCATATCCAAGGAAAATACACCGGCGGGTACGCGGGTCCAGCTTGCTCCGTCCCTCACGTGCCTGCACCATTGCATGTGCAACACAACCAAACGTGCGGAGGTGACCCACCGCCGGCTTTCTCCCGCTCCNCAATGACTTTTCTCGTCGAACGTGACGTCACGACTCCGCACAATCTGCTACCTCCTTGGGTCAAAGAGCCGGTACGTCTTGCTTCCGCTCTCATATCCAAGGAAAATACACCGGCGGGTACGCGGGTCCAGCTTGCTCCGTCCCTCACGTGCCTGCACCATTGCATGTGCAACACAACCAAACGTGCGGAGGTGACCCACCGCCGGCTTTCTCCCGCTCCACACCTCTTGTGGCGTCTTCCACGCATTGCTCTCCTTGTCCTTCAGCAGTTTGGTCGGCATGAGATTCATGATGTATGCTGCTGTCCTTGCCAAAAATGCCCAATACCGTTGTGTAAGGCCGGTGTCGCTCAACATGGATCGCACCATGTTAAGGATTGTGCGATTCAGTCTCTCTACGACGCCATTCTGTTGTGGGGAGTGTGGAGTTGTTTTTTGCCACTCAATCCCCTTGCTCTTCATCCACCCAAGGAACCCCGCATATTCACCGCCGTTGTCACTCTAGAACGCCTTCACCTTCAACTCTGTTTGCCGCTCCACATCAGCAACAAACTCTAGCATGCACACAAGGACCTCACTTTTCCGCTTCATTGGGTAGAGGTAGAGTTTCCGTCTGTGATCATCGATGAAGGTGAGGAAGTAGCGAGCTCCACCGATTGAGCTCTCAAGCGGTCCACACACATCTGTGTGTACCACGGCCAGTTTTGCCGATTCACGTGTCCCCTTGGCGACAAACGGCTGCTGAGTTGATTTGCCAATAATGCATGGCTCACACACGGTCTCCTTGGTTCTATCAAGGCCGCTGATTTGGAGACCCTGCACCACTTCCCTCTTAGCCATCTCCTTCACTGTCGATGGAGAAATGTGGCAGAGTCGGCGGTGCCATAGGTCCAGGTCTCCTCCATCCTTCATTGCAAGATTTGCAGCGTTGGACCCCACCCGGCTGTTGAGGATCTTCGCGCTTAGCAGGTACAAGTCGTCCTCCCTCTTGGCACCCGCAATCACCTCACCTTTGCCCTCCTTACAGATGACGGCCTCCTTCTTTGTGAAGAGCACCTCAAGTCCCTTGTCGGTAAGGCGGCTGACGGAGACCAGGTTTGCCCCAAAGTTAGGCATGTGCAACACATCGTAGATTGTGCTCGTGACAGGTTTGCCATCCACAATTGACTCAATGCGGACGTTACCCTCACAGGTGGTCACCTCTGTTTTTCCATTGGCCACCGTCATGCGTCTCTCCAAGGCGCCGTAGGTGACAAACGCCGCCTTGCTGCATTGCGTGTGCCGGCCTGATCCGGAGTCAATGACGGTAACTCCCGGATCCTTCAAGTTGGTGGAGTTGTACGCCATAAGGGCGTGCTCATCTTTCTTCCCGTCCCGCTGCGACCGATCTGTTTTCTTCTTGGGACAGTTGCGCGCGTAGTGGCCCTCCTTGCCGCAGTTGAAGCACTCCCCCTTCTTGTCACCCTTCTTGGTGCCCTGTTTGGCACCCTTCGACTTGTCGCCTCGGCCTCCACTTTGAGGATGAACCGTGTAAGCTGAACTTGATGCCGCTGCACTCTCCCGACCGCCACGTCGCATCCACTCATTGCGCACGTACTCAGCAACCTTCGGGTGCTTCAGCTCGTCGGAAGGCCAACGACCAATGACTGTGACCATGGGACTCCAACTGTCTGGCAAGGCCAGAAGGAGGATCATAGCTTGCAACTGAGAGTCGACCTCCCAACCAGTGGCCACGCACTCCGCTGCGAGCGACTCAATCTGCTGCATGATCTCCATGATGTTGTCACCTTTGTTGGCTCGGAGGGTGACAAGCCATTTAAAGATGAAGAGCTGATTGGCAAGGTTGCTTGACTGGTAGATGGAGCAGAGTTTTGACCATGCGTCTGAGGCCAGGGTGCATCCTTGGATGTGCCCAAGTTGTGGTGGGCATAACGCGGACACAAGGAGTGCCAACGCCTTTTTGTTGCGCCTCTTGTATGCCTCCTTCATCTCAGCCATTACAGTCTCCGGTGGAGCAGTCTCATCACCCATCACAAGCTCAAGCTGTCCCTTGTCGTCGAGGAATACCTCAAACTGGCACCTCCACAAGGAAAACCCTGTCCTATCAAACTTAAGGACAGCACGGCTGCTCTCTTGCTCGATGGTCGCCATGTCTTGCTGCTGGAAGCGTGAAATCAAGCTGGCTTTGAATCCCTTAGAGGCGTGGACCCATAATCCTTTGTTGGCCTGAGGGTGAGTGTGCACCCTGGAGGGTCCCTAGCAATGGCTGGTTCACACCACCAACTGTTTTTGGAGAGACTGAAACTGTGGAGGCAACTGGTTCCAAGGATGGCAGAAAACTGGTCAGAGATTGAGGCAATAGTTTTGGCCTGAATTGACTGGGAATGAACAGTTGATCAAGGCTCACAAGCAGTGGCATTTTATTGCCACTGATCTAAGCTTTCCAAAACACCAAAGCATGCCAGATTTGAAGCTTCCTAGCAGATTCTATGGCTTCTAGAGTGTCTATTGGTAGGCTGTCCTTTTTCCCACCTAGGAAGGCATCCCTTCCCTCCTCTAGAAGCTTCTGCCCCTTCCTAGATTCCTCAGCTTGCTTTTAGTAGGAGGGAAGGTGTCCAAAAGACCAAGACACCTCTAGATGCCTTGTAGGACAAGTCACCCCTTTTAGAATGTGTGCCACCTTCCTGGACCCTAACCTAGCCTTCTAGAAACTTAAAGAGGAACTCTAGAGGTTGAGCTAGCTTCCTGGCATCTATTTTCCACTTCCCTTGAGGCAAGGAAAAATTTCATCTTGTGGGACTTTAACCCGGGCCCCTGCTTCTAGAGGTGAACACCATTAACCACTAAGCCACTAAGGCTTGTCTTTTTGGTGTTCCTTTTTGGAGTCACTCCTGCCATGGTGAGGAGCATGACTCCTACATGAACAAGGGAAGAAAGGGAAAAAGAGATGCGACAACGGAAAACAACAGAAGCAGCAGTGATAGTGGACGTTCTATTTCCTGCCACAATTGTGGAGGCGCTCATCGCTACACAGAGTGTGAGGAGTCCCTTGATTGGCCTCGAATCATACGTAGCCTTGAGGTAGCACACAGCGGATGTCCTCCTGTGACACACGGATGGGTCGCACAGCATCCACAACTATAGCAGACGTAATTGCTTGGTGATATGGACTCTCTGGATCTCAATTTTGTGGAGCTTTGTCAGCTATTGGCGCTTCGTACTCAGGGAGGTGCGAGTGTGTTGTCACAACTGGATGGTCTAGACAACTTGACCTACTGTGTGTGTTGCCCATGATGATGCTTGTGGGGGAGCTCAGTCGGCTTGTGATGAGATGGATCCAACAGTACCAACTGGTTGGACGACTCAAATGTCCTTGCTACTCGTCATTTCCCAAGTCCTCTGCTTCACATACTACTCAGGCCGAGTGTTGTGAGGCATGTTTCTTGGTGTTAACGACTGGTCGTGAGGTGAGTGGCACCTGGATCATTGACTATGGTGCAACCAATCAAACTGACCAATGAATTCTTTGTGCTCAATCCCGTTGCGTCTTTGTGATTTCCATTGTGACTGTGGCGGCTAGTTTATTGGTTCCCTTCCCGCTTGTTTTCCTCTCACAGAGTGTGTATGGAGCCAACGACACCTTAAATATCCCAATAGAATGGAATTTATGAAGGATAGAACTGCACACATGTTAATGGAGTCTGCACGCTTCTCACTGACCGGACCTGTTCAATGCTTTCTCCTTCAAGGCCATGTATTACATGACATGGATCTAGAAACGTGTTCCTCACGATCCTCTCCCTCGTCATGTTACCCCCTTTGAGTACTGGTTTGACCACTTAGCTGACTTGTTGTTGTCTAGCTACTGGCTGCTTGGTCCTCGTGCTTGTCTCTATATCATTCTTGGTGTCTCTACCTTGTCCAAGGCTTGGCGCTTCTGAGACACTGACCTGTGTCATGTCATTGAGTCTCGTGATGCCCTCTTCTTCGAGGAACTCTTTCCTTGCGACTAGTTCTATCTGTTGCCGCCCTCCTCTCAACTTGTCTCGTGCGAGATAAATCGAGATTGTCTAGTGCCGTGTGGTACGGGACAACGAGACCAAAAAAATCAAGACAGTCGAAGTGGAGACCGATCTCGATCTTCATTCAACTAAACTACTCAGAACAATAAGATCCATTTGTCCCTATCGCGGAGCAATGAGCCCCATTTGCCCCTGCCTCGGAAGAGTAAGTCCCATCTACCCATGTACGGCAACAATAAGCCCAATCCGGCCCCCTGTTTACACCGTGCTCAAATAGCGACGCATGTTGTTGCTCAAGCACGGCAAAAACGGACATGCGATGCTAGAGTGTTGTCCTCCATCTTGGTCGTCGAGATGGAGGGCCACGGTAGCGTTGAGGGGTGGATGGATTGCCAGCCGACGTCCGTTGGTCGGTACTTAATCAACCGCCACCCCCTCCCCCACCTCCCGCAGCCTAGCAACTCACCCACCCGCCCGCCGATCGAGGTCCTCGTCATTGACGGCCACCATGGAACGGCCAATCGGTGAGCTGCCAGGAGGCTGGGGGAGGAGAAACAGACTAGGCCTGGTCCTCTTCCCTTATGCAACTCTGTAGAGGACAGCTCTATGGTTTGAACAGACTGACGGCAGTCAGAACAGAGGAGTACAGTGTGCGCAAGTGAGAGAAGAGCGAGAGAGGAGCTAACGGATGGAGCTTGCTGCCCGAGCCCACCCGTCAGCCGGCGAGTTGGAGCTCGCCAACGCTCTCTCGAAGTGCACGGGCATAATCACGTCCCAATTGCCCACAACCTAGGTTTTGTCCTAAACTGTGCCTATCCAAGCTACCATGTCTAAACAATTAGCACCAAACAAGGTCACCTAGCAACCGCAGTGCAAACACGAATAAGTACAAAAAGTGGATTGTTTTCAAAGAACGTATGAGCACTTCCATGAGGGAAGCCAGTGTCCATGTTGAAGGCTCAAGCGTGTCCGGTGGTTGGCTACAGCTGCTCGACGGCTTCTGGACTCGCGTCTGCTCCCCCAGTCTCCAGCCTCCTCCGTCTCATCACGGGTCTGCAAGGTAATGGTCACAGTAAGCTATGTACACAACATCACTCCCCTCTGACCACATGGACAACAGGTCCACGGACATAAAAACACTGATGAAAGTAGTGGCACAAGCACATTGATGGTCAACGATAGCGAGGATAACTCAAGAGCAGAGGAAAGTCAACAGTACAGGCAGGGTGCAATCCCACAGAACGTACAGCCGCGAGAAGTTTCGTATGGCTGATAGCCTTTTTAGGAAATCAGCATGTTGTGAGTCGGTGCCAAACCACATGACCTGAATCTCACCTCGATCCACCAGATCTTGGATGTAATGGTACTCGACGTTGATGTGCTTTGTGCATGCATGGAACACACCCGAGTTCCCCGTGATGGCCTTTGCGCTCTTGTTGTCACATCGATGGACAACTAGGGGCATGGATTGGCACAGTCAGTTCATGCCACAGATAGTCATTCAGAAGTACAAACCACACACTCTTGGTTACGCCCGCACCCAGAGCTCTAGACTCTGCTTCTGCGGTACTACGAGCGATGCAGCCTTGCTTGTCGCTCCTCCATGAGATGGCAGTTCCTCCAATAAGGAAGTTGTTGCTAGTGCGACTCTTATTGTCTAGGCTCCATGCCCAGTCACTATCTTTGTACACGTCGAGGACCACGAAGGCCTGTCCTCTGTAGTGAAGTCCGATGCGGACAGTGGAAACGATGTGCCACACGCACCGGGCATCAGCCTGCAAAACCCGCCTGTATGGTTTCTGTGAGAACTGCGCAAGCAGGTTGATATTGAAGGCGATGTCCGGCCGTGTCTTCGTGGCCAGGTACATGAGCGTGCCAATGACTCCCAAGTACAAGGTCATGTTGACTAGCTCCCCCACCTCTGCTGGATGGTTGACCTTCAGAGCATCTTGGTTGTTTGGGCGATCAGGGTTGACGCCATGTGCACGCCGCCAAGTAGTTCGGCGAAACGCGAAACGCTCCCCCAGAGTGAGAGCGTACCACTCTTGATGGACGACGAGTGTCCGTCCAATGCGATCATGCACAATCTGTATGCCCAGGAACACTACTGCCTCTCCCAAGTCCTTCATATTATATGTCGACTGCAACACTTCCTTGGTTGCTTTGACAGCCTTCAGATTGGGAGAAGTGATCAGAAGGTCGTCCACATAGACAAGGATGACCGTGACTGGTGTAGGAGTCAAGGAGAGAAAGAGTGATGGGTCCGCCAGTCCTTTGGAGATAGCGGGCTCATAGGATTGTGCTGGTGATCTTTTTGTTCCAGCACCTAGGTGACTACTTCAAACCGTACAGTGCCTTCCGCAGTCGCCACACATGGCCACTGTCATCCTCAAGCCCTAGGGCTTGGCCCATGTAAATCTCTTCGTCCAGCTTACCATGTAGAAATGCATAGTTGACATCCATCTAGTGGAGTTCCCAGTCGTGTTGGCTACCTGGGACAACAAGCCTAAGGTCGTGGCCGTGCGTCTCACTGGTGCAAACATGTCAAACAAGTCAATCCCTTCCACTTGAGAGAAATCCCTTCGCAGTCAGTCGTGCTTTGTAGTGGTCGACTGAGTTGTCCGGCTTAAGCTTCGTCCACAAGACTCACTTGGCCCGCATGGCCTTCCGTGTGCGCGTTAGGTCTACAAGCTCGTAAACCACATGTTCATCGATGATTGCCAGCTCAGCCTCGAACGCTGAGTGCTAGAGTGCCATATTGGGACCAGCTAGGGCTTGACGGCTTGTGCTGGGATTCGGCGTCACTCCTACCACAATGGTGTATGGGGCCACCGCATCTCCGCTGTGTGTGCCCACAGCATAGGACACAAACAGATGGCCAAGGGTGACCGTAGCCTCTGCGGAGACGACTGCGAGTTAGCGCTTGTGAGCAAGGAGCACGAGGCTTTTCTTACTGCCAGGGTGGAATTTAGTTAGCCCCTGTGCGCTGAGGCCTAGGGCTCTCGTATCAGGGTCCCTACTGAGCACGCTATGAGTAGGGCTTGGGCGAAGGCACCGGGTCTCACCTTGTCTGTGTGGTTCTGGTGACGATGCAACTGGAACAGGAGGTGGGCATGCATCAGGCATTGACATGTCCGGTGACGTGTCTGGTGGTGCCAGTGCGTCGACTAGGGAGATGGAGGAGGGTGACAACTAAGGTGACTCGTCAAGCAGTGCTGGCGACGCAAGTGGTGATGTCGTCGATGACACTTAGACCTCTGCCGGTGATGTAGGTACGAATGACACAGGCAACACCAGGGACTCAACAGGTGACCCCGGTGCTCGGAAGGTAGGAGGGGATGACAACATAGGGGACACAGGGGGCAGCGGAGACAACGCGGGTGATATGGACGTCGCAGGCGAGTCGGCTAGTGTGTGGAATGGTCTAATAGCATCCAAGGTGATGGGGACAACATCATTGGTCAGCCCACCCTCCCCTGCGCGAGGGACCATACAACACCCATGGGAGTGCGATTGCGGGGTTCCACCGATGGGCAGATCATGGAAGGAGAGGCGCTCTAAGAACAGCGTGTCTCTGGACTCAACAATGCGGCACTGACTGGGGCCTAAGTGGCCTTGGAGTAAGTAAGTGACCTTGGAGCGGGAAACCATGCCCACAAACGCATAGACGTAACAGCGGGAGGAGAACTTGGACCCATGCTAGCCTGAGATTTGGACCCTAAGCAGAGCAAGACGCTGCGGACGCAATGGTACAATCAGATCCAACAATGGACACATGCAAACAACGTCCGCAGTGGTAGTGACCGCCGACGGCCCGGCTGTTGAGGACGCCTGGCGATGGAGCTGAGCACGTCGCCGGAGGGAGGAGGCTCCAGCGAACTGTGTGTAGTCCTCAATGTGCATCGACTCCACCGGACGACACTCTCGCAGCGTCAAGTCTTGCCGTCAGTCATCTGCATACCAATGTACATAAGCCGGGAGGACACAACATAGCACAATGAGAGATGTGAGAAAAAGCTAGCACTCCCTCATGACTCACAGGCGGAGTGCACATGGGTGGCCAGCGACACATTCAATAGACAGACTCCCCTAGAGCACATAGAGACGCAGGCAGGGACAAGGAGTACAACTCGCAGACGCACACCAACGAACTCACAGCCTTCTTGATCGAGTAGCGCTTCGGTGCCTTAGTCAAGTGGTCAGCCAGCTGCCGTGCTGTCTCAACCCACACAATGCTAACGCTGCCGTCGTGCAACAACAAATGCACATAATGATATTCAATATTGTTCTGATTTTTGTGTGTGTGATTCTCACCGTCATTCTCAGCGATGACCATGGCACTCTCATTGTCAACGTGATGGATGCGACGGACTGACGCAACACGGACAACAGATGACGCAACCACACGCTCTCACATGCACCTAAGCCAAGGGCCACATACTCAGCCTCAGTAGTGCTATGTGCAATACACCCTTGTTTGCCACTACGCCAGGACATAGCCTTACCGCCAACCAGAAAGAGCCAGCCTGTACGGCTCTTGCCGTCCGGACTGCCGACCCTTCCACTTTCAATGTGGCCCACCGCGACAACATACGGCTGTCGGCGGAACATGAGACCTCATGGTGGAGTCGAGACGACATAGCAACATACTCGGATTGCAACTTCAAAGTGGAGGTGACTCTACTTCTGAGAGAACTCAGCCGGTAGGTTGACCACAAACACTATGTCTGGACGTGTCGTCATTGCCAGGAACATTAGTGACCCAATGACTCGCAGGTACGTGGTCACGTCAACTGGCTCCCCCACAATGAGTGAGTCAAAGTTCTTCAGCTTCACCTGGCCATCCAGTGACATGGGTGAGGACGCACACGGCACAAGGGGCAGGTCCTCGGCGAAGCGAGTGGATAGATTTTGTACATAGGCAGTCTGGTGGATGTGTAGGACGCCCTGCGAGCGATCATGCTCGAGCTCCATGCCAAAGAAAACTCGAAAAGACCCAAGATCCTTCATCTGGTAGGCGGTGTGTAGCAGGTCCTTGACACGCTGGATAGCAGCCATGTATGGCGACGTAATGAGGAGATCGTCGACATAGACCAGGTTCACAGGAAAGGTCTGGCCTCGCGGGCTGATGAATAGTGCGGGGTCGGCAATGCTGCGTAGGAGGCCGCCGCAAAGGATCATGCGACTAATCTCCTGGTTCCAGCGCCGAGGCAACTGCTTCAGGCCATAGAGGGCCTTCTGCAGCCGCCAGACCTTCCCAGTGTTGTCGTCGAAGTCTGGAGGCTGCACCATGTAGAGCTCCTCTCCCTCCAGCGAGCCATGAAGAAAAGCATTGCTAACGAAGATCTGATGCAACTCCCACCCGTGCTGTGCAACCAGGCTGAAGAGGGCTCGGTTAGTGGAGAATCAACCAAGTGGGGCAAAGTTCTGGTCGTAATCAACCCCAGGGACCTGAGCGAAGCCCTTGGCTGTGAGGCGGGCCTTGTACTTGTCCAAGAACCCCTCCGGCTTCCACTTGCACAGGAAGACCCATTTGGCACCGATGGCCTTCTGACCTGGAGGGAGATCAAGGAGGTCATACACGTAAGATTGTACAGTAGCAACGAGCTCGTCGGCGCAGGCAACATCCTAGTGTGCGGCCTTGGGGGAGGCTTGAGCCTCCCGTAAGGTGGCTAGGTCCTCTGGGCATGCCTTGGAGCAGACTGCGAGGACGTGTGCATCTCGAGATCTAGGTGGGATACGCGTGAGTGTAGCCGTGATGGCATGCCGATGCTCTTGATGGAGCATGGTCTAGCAAAGTGTGGAGTCTGGGTGGAGGTCTGCAATGATGGCCAAAGTGGTTAGGCCGACGGCCTTTGTGCCAAGGTCCCCACTCACTATTGTAGGAGTGGAAGAGACACATGGGGCGACAAGGGGCCGAGGCACCACAGGGCGCAGTGTGGCAGTCTGCGCACTCACTGACGGCCTGGGTCGGAGACGGCTGCCTTGACCACGCGTGTAGCGTAGTAGGGCAGGAGATGGCACCAAGTCCGAGGTGCTGGCGGAGGCGGACGAGGCTGCTGGCGCGTAAGGACCATCGGATGCCGACGGAGCTGCTGACCCAGAGGGACCTGTGGACGTAGACAGGTCTATAGGCCCGGAGGGACTAGCAGACGCAGACGGTGCTGCCGGCGCGGAGGGGCCAGCGGAGGGCCTGTGGACGCGACTCGGGCTCCTGGCCCGGAGGGGCCAGTGGACGCGACTAGGGCTGCTGGCCTAGAGGGACGAGTGGACGCAGACGGTTGTGCCGGCCTGGAGGGACCAGCAGACGTGGACGGGGCTGCCAGCCTGGAGGGACAAGCAAACGCGGACGAAGCTGCCGGCGCGGAGGGGCCAATGGACGCAACTGGGACTGCCGGCCTGGAGGGGCCAATGGACACTACCCGGGCCGCCGGCCCGGAGGGGCCGGCGGACGCCACTGGGGCTACCGGCTCGGAGGGACTAGCGGACAGTACTAGGGGTGCTAGCCCCGAGGGACCAGGTGATGTATCGCCCCGACATGACAGGATGGAGGATGGACTCACCACTCCCCCACACGACAGGAGGGACATCGACAAGCCGGAGCGAGCGAGGTCTCGGGGAAACAGCTCCTGAAAGAAGAGGGCATCGCGGGACTTGATGATGTAGTATAGGGAGGGATCCCAGAAGCGCCAAGCTTTGGAATCATGGGAGACACCAAGGAAGGTGCAAGGACGTCCGCAGGGGGCGAGCTTGCCGGCCTGATACGGGGCGGGCAGCCACACAATGTCCACACAGCCCTAGACGCAAGCCGAGCGGAGGTCAGCCCGCTGACCGTACTAGAGCTGGTATGGGGTGGACTGGCATGGAAGAGGGTCGTGGGGCATCCGGTTCAAGAACCACATCATGTAGGCCATGGCTTCGAAGTAGAAGCCATCAGAGAGGCCAAACTCGACCTGCCTGGTGCGGACAACGTCAGCCATGGTGTGATTCCACTGCTCGGAGACGTCATTCAAGGCTGGTGTGTGAGGCGCTGACGTCTCTTGGTAATTACCGCGGGAGGCAAGAAAATTACCATGGTCTCTCCCATGTACTCGCCACTGCAATGGAAGCAAAAGCGACAAAGGGGCCGACCACATTCATGCTCCGCACTGACAAGCGAGTCCCTAGTGGCAGGAGCGACAACACTTTTCTATCGAAGGCAGAAGACCAAGCGGTAACGAGAGTAGTCGTTAGAGAAGGCAAAGACATAGTGTCCATGCTCCCCGACGGACTCAGAAGGAAGAGGACCCCTGACATCGGAATGGACCAGGTCCAGAGGGACGGATGGACGGGAGAATGACTGAGGGTATGTTGACCGGTGCATCTTGTCCTGAGCGCAATCCGTGTACTCTTTGGGGCACGACCAGGGGAAGGAGTCCGGGTCAAGGGCCTTGGCCGGCTGGGTGCAGAGCATGCTTTCAAGGAGAGCAGAATGGACATGGTACAGGCGGTGGTGCAAGAGACGTGTGTGCTGCGGTGAAACCGTACTGGTCACAACCACATGGCCTATGGTGGCCGCCAGGGAGGGGACAAAGGGAGCAGAGGACAGACGATGCACATGCCATAGGTTGCCACAGGCGGTGGCATGCAGAACGACAAGACCGGAGTGACAAAACGCGACACTGCCAACGCCACGCGAGTGTAGAACATCCATGCTCATACGGTCAAGGGCATTGATGGACAAGAGGCTGAGCTCAAGACCTGGGACAAAGAGGACATCAATCACAAAGACATCACCGGCAAGACCACGAAAACGAATGACACCGACGCCGTTGACAGATAACACCTGTCCGAATCCAGTTTGGACACCGGACACATCGCCAATAGGACCAAGTACACTAAAGGCCTTGCGAGAGGCCGTCATGTGATGCGTGGCCCCAGAGTTGATGATCCATGTTGCGATAGGGTCCTCGACCAGAGTCGCCAAATCACTAACAGTCAAATGGCAGCAAGCAAGAGATGCGGACGCTGTGGACAGCGGAGCGAACTGAGACTCCCAATCATCAAGCAATACGACGTCGTCATAGAGAGGGGCAGAAGAGAGCACAGGAGATGACGAAACTGACGAGGATGCAGGACACAACCGCAGCGTAGTCTCAGTGATGCAAGGCAGGGAAGACGGGCAAGAGGTGACACAAGTCGCACTTCCCTAGGAGGGAGGGCGAGGCAGGCCGAGCTAGAGCGCGATGAATTGCTCCAACTAACGCTCACGGGTGGATGGTTTGGGAGTGTAGACTGAGTACAGAGTGACAGCACTGGAGCCCGGATAGGAGGAGGACTGCATCAGTGATGGAAACAAAGGCGCCGACGACTCTGGATGATGCTATTGTGGAGCTTGCGACGTCGTCAACGGTGTGGCTATCGGAGGAGTGGAGCTGCTGGACGCGATGGAGGCATCAGGGCCAGCAACAACTACAACAGTAGAGGCAAGACGGCGCTCATGCTAGCGACGCATGGTGGCAATGACGCACGCCTTGTCCGTTGGTAGCAAGCATGTGTACCACCCGTGTCTTGGCTTGCCATAGTTGTGGCTGACCGAGCCACCACCACTGGACCCTGTCGGCTGTTGCTGCTCCTGCTGCTTGCCCTTCCTCTTCTTTCCCTTGCGCCTCTTCGTCCCTGATGACGAGGAGCTGGTGGATATAGCTACTATAGGGGAAGTGACGGTCTCAGAGGTGGCAGCAGGGGAGGCGAGGGCCTCTGTACGCTGGATTCATGACTTCAGACAAGTTTCCTCAATCCTCAGAAAGAGCTCGTATGCCTAGGGCATGAGGGTACCCTGGGTTGCCATGGTTGAGAGGACGTGCTGGGTGTAGTGGACAAAGACATCAACATACATGTTGGTGGTACTACGCTTGATGTTCAGGAGCGCGGCCAGATGGGGTGGAGCAAAGGTGCCTAGGCAACAGAAGATGTCCTTAGCCCGCTGCCAGTAAGAGGTGACCGTCTCGGTCTCCCCAATGTGCAGGGAATTGAACTCCCGCAGCAGACAGTTGGTCTCAGCCTCGCTCGATAGGCAATGGGGATGGGTGAGGATGTGCCATACGACTGCAGCGTCTGGGGTCCCGCTAGTGGTGAAGCACATTGACATAGCAGTAGCAGTAGCAGCTGCTACTGCTGCAACCGCAGCCGCTACTGCTGCTTGCTGTTGGCGCTGCTGCTGCTACTGCTACGTCCGCTGTTGCTGCTGCTGTTGTTGCTACTCTGCGTAGCAGCAGCAGCTGCCACTTGCTACTGCCGCCACTACTGCTTGCTGTTGTTGCTGCTACTGCTACTACTGCACATTACTGTTGCTCCCGTCGTTACTGAACGCTGCTGCTGTTGCCGCCGCTGTTGCAATGGCTGATGTTGCTGCTCTATGTGCTTTTGCTACTTTTGGTGCTACTGCAGTGGCTGATGTGCTTCTATAGTTGTTGTTGCTGCTACTGCACCGTGGCACAGTGGCTCTCGCTATTGCTGTTGGAGGTGCCTGTGCAGCTAGCGATGGCCGCTGTTGCTGTTGCTGTCGTCGCTACTGCTGTTGCTGTGAGTGGTTGCTCTGCCGACACTGCTCCTGTTGTGCGGCACTGCAGCTGCCACGGCTGCTACGTCTGTTGCTGCTGCTACCACTGTTCTTGCCGCCGCCGTCACTAATGCAGCTGTGCATGGCTCACCGTTCTTGTGGCGTTCGCGTGCAGTTGCTTTGCGCTCCCTCACGCTGCTCTCAGCGTGGAGCCACATGACGCATTCTCTTTGCGTTCCTCCCACTACTGGTGCTTCTGTTGCGCATATGCCCGCTTGTGCTTTGATACCAAGTTAGAAATATTCTAGGGCATGTAGGCCCATGCAAAGACGAACATGAGCTTTGTGTGTGAGTGCAATGCAAAACGGCAAAAAAATGGCTAAGTCTTGAACGCATAATATGAAAGAACAAGGATAATTTACAAATGAGCCCTTAGCGGGCTTATGTAGGGGCGTCGGCAGCTAGCCGCACCGGGCCTCGTCACCCCCGCTGAACCCAAACGAGTCACCGGAGAGAACACACTGCATACACCACAAGAACAACAAAAGTGGTCTATTCAAGGCACCGTAATAGCTTTCCCAGTGCCCAGGCCTTGACCACCGAGAAAATACGAGCAATGCTAGAAAAACTCGAAATCAACGTTAAGGCATCCAAAACAACTTTAAAAACATCGGAAGCCGTACTATAACCATTGGATCTCCTTGTCGCACCGGTACAGTCCATCGGGTGCACGGTCTCAACCTACCGAGAAAACTCTCCTACCTCCCGACAAGCGCACAGGGCTGCCAGAACACATCGAACGCTTCTCGACGGGGCTGTTGTAGGTGTTAGAGAAGTCTCGGTACAGTCCGGAGGTCCGTCGTGTCGTCACACCCTCCTCTACCATATGCCACCAATGTGGGTATATGGATAATCCATCGGCGTCACACTTGACGAGTGGAAGCCACACAAACTGACAGTTTTTACCCTCCATTTTTTTTCTTTGTAATCCATGTATACACTGCATACAACTTCTCTCTTGATTCTTAACTTTAAGCATTCTAGTGTTCCAATTTTGGCGCTGTCATTCTCTAGCTCACCACTTGAGCTCTTGTGCTCTCCAGCAAAGACCTGCTTGCCCCACGCCAATTTAGCACCCATTTGAGTATCTACTTTGTCGTGCCTGCAATTCATGACTTCCAACGTCTCCAACACAATTTTCGCGTTGACTCATTGTTGCATGGGTCCAATTCCTACGTGCTTCCTTGATAACTTTCATCAAACAATCACAAGTCCCATGAAGGATTAGCATATTTCTTGTCCTACTTTTTGTGGAACGTTTTGGGTGCAATTGCAACATAAGCAGCCTGCTATCGTTCAGACAACAGGTACTTCGCAAAATGACATGATTTGTGCAAACGAATGACGTAATAGGTGTTGGTTTCTTGCGCTCATTGTGCTCTGTTGTGTCCTCCCAGCTTGTGTACATCTGCGTGCAGATGACTGACGGCGAGACTCGACGCTGATGGAGTGTTGTCCGTTGGAGCCGATGCACGCTGTGGTCGTCTCGCAGTTCGCTGGAGCCCCCTCTCTCCGGCGACGTGTTCAGCTCCATCGGCAGGCCTCCTCGGCGGTTGCGCTGCCAGCAGTCACTGCCACCGCAGTCGCTGTTTCCATGCGTCCAGCGCGTCCTGTCGTGCCTGCGTCGTCATGCGCTGCCTAGGGTCCTAGTTGCATGTTCCATGGCCCTGTTTGGCAGCATAAACCATCATGGGCACTGCCTGGGTTCAGGCTGCCATAACTCCTTGCTACTATTTTTCTAGTAGATTCTGACCGCACAGCTACGTTTACAGCGTTGGTATTATGGTATGGTCCAGTTTTCAGGCAAAACGGACGACGCCCGGGTTTTGGGCTGTCGACCGTCTGGCAGGCCTCACCGAGAAAACCTGCCAGCCTGAAATTAGCTATTTTCTTATTGGCTGATGAACTGAGTAACAAGCTCTACAGAGCTAGGGCGGGGGGCTAGAACTTGGAGGGGTCCTCCATTGCTGTTCATTCTTCATTCCAAATCAGTTACTATCAGTTTTCAGCTGCTTTCTGGCGCTAACTCTGGCGCGCGCGTTTCTGAGTAACAAACCCAGAGCTTCCAGACTTAGACTCTAGAGCAGCAGACTGAGGGGGCAGCTGACTTAAGCAATGAGCGTGGAAGCCCGCACGCTGCA
>SZWC01014276.1:40498-58946 GCA_023375785.1 Penium margaritaceum | reverse complement strand
AGGGAAGGAGGGGGGGGGCAGAGAGAGAGAGAGAGAGAGAGAGAGAGAGAGAGAGAGAGAGAGACGAGGGAGGAGCCATGGCCAAAAAGCAACAGCAGGTGGCGGCAGAACGAACGAAACTTTTGGCCAAAGCTCACCTCCTGCGTTGCGTCTCCTTCTTGCTGATGCTGGCAGCCGATTGATCCACCGCCTGCAGCACGTCCGTCGCCCACGACAGAAAACGCGACATCGCCGCGTGCCTTGCTGGATACCTTGCTGGATACCTTGCTTGCTCTCTCGCTTGCCTGCCTTTTGACCTGCGGGCCTTTCGGCTTTGCTTCCTCGCCTTGCGTGCTTGCGAGTGCTCTCCCCTCCGTCCTCACGTCGCTCCCACACCTTCGGCCCAAACGAATGCTCGAGCGCACTGACTCCTTGCATGTCTCTTGGCTATTACCAACCGTCCGCTGCACTTCCCCAGAAACATGAATTCTCACTGCATTCCTCGGTGACGTCACGTAGCCCTCTTTCAATTTCCACATTTTCTAGTGGGCTCATCAGCATATACATCCTGGCAAGTGTCAACACAAAGCTGAGATATCCACGAGCTGAATGATATGCCCGCTGCTACGGCCCGTTACGAAGAGCGAAACATTGTTTGTTCACAAGTATGAGGTTTGAGACAATAGGCGATTTTAGGATTTGGGACAAATGCATGATTTACTTTAAGCAGTAAGTATACTCCAATTATAGGCGTCTAGTGAGTCCAGAACAAATGTACAAGGACGAGCATCAAAATGAGGAATATGTTGGGTCCTCGGCACTCAAGCCGAGCAACGCATACCAGGTCGCACCGTGAGTGGCTGCTTCAAGAAACTCCACCGACAAGTCAAAAGACTTTGAGAATATCGAGACGCATTTACATAAAATTCCAACATCATCGAAAAGTCGGCCCAACAACATCGAAACATCGATTTGGTTTGAGACACTTCCGTCGAACAGTTTAGAAAGTGGTCGCAATGGTTGAAACCTTTTGGAATGGAGCGCCGTAGGTCGGGCAAGTGGCCAAAATGCCCTTAACCGGTTGGCTTTAAAATGTTGAGGTCGCCACACAATGGGCACGAATGTAATGAGAAAATGACCCACTCAAAGACTTTAAGGACTCATGTACATCAGGTCCAAAACATTTCCCCCCCCCCCCTTTTAGTTGCGATGCCTCGTCGCATTAGTAGACATAGGCCGGCATCAAAGGTAATCGCCAACGATCAAGATATCGACGTCTCATAGCTTGTCGCAAGGCTACCAGCTATTGTGCAAAGTGTCGTAGCCGTGCCACTTGACCAGATACTCGGTTTTTTTTCCACGACGCAATGTTCGACGATATCACTGATCTCGTACTCCATATACACATCCACTTGTACAAGAGAGAGTGGTGCGACGTCTGTGCCAAGAAAGCACGTGTTGGAGTCCCAACAGTGCGTGAGCTTACTCATGTGGAAGATACAGTTGATCGCCATGCTGTCAGGTTACTAAAGCCAAGCAACGCCATGGGTTTGTAATTGCTCGATCTCAAACGAGCCTAACCAGCAAGGTTGGACCTTTATTAAGTCCTGTCCTGGAATCTTTCTATTTGCCAAGCTAGGGAGGACGCTATCGCCAGTGCTGAACAAGGAATCGTTGCGATGTCCGTCGGCACCTTGCTTGAAGGAGTTGCTTGTGTCTTTACTGTTTGTTGTATTTCCTCCCCGAAACTTGAGAAATCCCTTTGATAAGTATCAACTATGATTATTCTTCTTTGATTGAATAATCCAGTCGGCGTGGCGAGAATTTTGGAAGTTAAGGATTATTCACGCGTTCAGCGCTGACATTTTGGCTACCCGATCAATGCCGTGTGGTTTGCACAACATGCAGAGGACCTCTTCATGAGTATGACTGGTATGCTCCATTCACTCATTGATTTGAGGATGGAAAGTCATTGAAAGCTGGTAGAAAAGTTGTAGTACACCATTAGTTTGATAAAAAAAACGACTAGTGAAGAGTCCGTGTATGTTGCCAACGATGGCACATGGCATGCCATGTAGTTTTACGATCAGGTTAGTTGTGTTGTTCCTTCTAAAATGATGGCGTTCATTGTTAAGATGCAGTGCCACTAAGAACATTCGTTGGATTCTCTTTTCAATGTCAAGATTTGATGTCGTAGTCAAATTTGGAATCTAGGAACTCCATCCATCAAGTTCGTCAATGGTTTTGTTTTGGTTGAGTCTTGAAGGATTTTAGTGCGTAATGGCCAGATGACGCATCATTGACATTCCAAGCAGTGCTGCCATGTCTTGAACGTGTGCATGACTATGAGCATTTCTTTTCCATACATCACGTAGTTAAGTGCCGCTCCATGTAGTTTTCTTAAGATGTACTCAATAACGTTTTAGAAGTGTCAAAATGCTCCAATGAGGCATGGCGACACACAAGGAAGTTATCAAGGTATACGACAACAGATTTGTTGAGGTATAGAAGGAGTATTTCCATTGCCATAATGAATTTTGCAAGGGTGTTTGTGAGTCCAAATGACATGACCATGGGCTCAAAGTGTCTTGTCTTCTTGACCTTCTTATCACATCTGCGGATCTGGTGATACCTGTTGTGTAGGTTAAACTTGCTAAAGTTCAAGCCTCACATTCGGTCAAGAATCTCATTGCCTCACAGAAGAAAAAAACACTTCTTGATGGTAAAATTTTCAACGTTTAGTAGTACACGCACATGCATGTCTCTCCACTTTTTTTTCACTGAAAGTACAAGCGTAACATATGCTGAAATGGAGTGTCAAATGAGCCCTGACCAAGCATCTTCTTTAGCTACTTCTTTAGTTAGGTTAGCCTGTGTTTGCTCATCAAATAAGTCACGTTCACCATTGGTGTGTTGCCCAGATTCAGGTTTAGACTTTGGATGAGGGCAACAATCATCAGCAATATGTATTAAAGTGGAGAACAAATTTTTTTTGCTTGACTTAATGCTATATACAATGAAATGAGATAGACTATAACTTGTCACTCACGTTGGACGACATCATGAGCTACGATGACCAATAATGACAAGTTGTTACTCTTCGCGTTACGCAAGTTTCTTGTCATGTTGTTCGTTAAGCAACATCATAGCGACAATGTTTTCACTCTAGAGATGAGGCGAAATGTAGCACATGACATACTTTTGGTCCTTTTGTTCATCACCAAGACTATTCATTGGTGTAAAAGACAAGCAGGGCTTCAATGTCAGCGAATATGTGACCACTAATTAGCCATGGATATCCTTTGTTCTGTTGATGTAGTATTAAGTTTTTTTTAATTTAAATGATTGATGTTCACGTGGGAAACATATCTCAATAGGAACAATTTGTACACGCATTTGTCGGTCTGATACTACTGTTTGAGGTAATACCATGAATAGTACGCATCTTCGGTGGTTTCTTTATACATATGAAGAGCTTGTTGGATGTGTTGTGCCATGCTTCTGAGAGGGATTATTCACGACATGAAACTGTATTAGTATAACTTTTACAATAATTCTGGTGGGCTTTTTAAGGAAGGATTATGCATTGATCATAGAAGAAGTGCCACAAAATGAGTGCACAAGAATCTACTTCAAATATTGATACCTCATGAGAGAAGTCTTCACCATTAAAATCCACTATGTTATCTTTTCTACTTGCATGGTGAGATGAAAATCATGTAGACTAGATTTGGAATGTAGGGAGTTGGATATAATAAGTTCACACCACCAAAGGGTTCAAATGGATTAGCTATTCTAGGAGGAAACACCAAAGGCTATGTTAGGGCTAATCGAAAAGGTGCTTATTGATTAGATTATCACATGAGGTCACTAACACAAAGATGAGTTTTCATGTTATAGCCGATAGAGCATCTTCTAAGGTAGTTGCCTTATTGAAATACGATTATCTTTGATTATTGGTGAATACAACATTTGTATTGTCTGGACATATCTACATCTTGCATCAGACAATCCCACTCTTTTAGAAGCTGAGTAATGTATGCTTCAAACTCCAAGTATAGTAGTTTCACCTTCTTTGTATTTCATAAGGAGTTTTTGGATATCTCAGCTTATGACTACTTTTGACCATTTCCATTCCTCACATAAATTCCTATTCTTGAAGAAGTCCAGAATCCTCCACTTTGTCCATGATTTGCTTGGGTGTTAGCGTGTTGTCAATTACACGTTGTAACCCTGTTCTGATACCATGTGAAAACATATGAAAGATATGTTGGTGAAAGCACAACTGAACACATGTTTTAACACACACAATCAAGTATAATGCTTGAATAATACTTACATGAATCACATGGGCCAGAGCATTTTCACGGATAGATAAGCACATAACTTCATGCACACTCAAGATGGGTATCCAGAGATGAAGTAGAGACATGCATTGTAGCTGTACAAGTTAAGTAGAAAATCAAGCGTTGGGCATAGGATGTCCATGTAGCTGAACGGTGGACGACCACTTTAGATGACTTTTCATGGAGGGAGCTCACTCAAAATGTATCCTATGCACTTGAAAAGGTCCAAGTGTTGGAGGGAGCACTTGGAGAGGTAGATGGAAGATCTTGTTGTTGAAGAAAACTCTTGAGTGCCTGGAGGTGACAACTTGTGTTGAGAATGGAAGGCACAACAAAAAAAGTAAACTAGGAGATATAAAGTAGTCCTATGGACCATCACAAGTAGTATTGTCCTCAAAGAGTCAAATGGTTTCAAAAATTCTTGTGGGGTCACATGACCACCCAGGGCAGTTGTAATGTCCTACGTAATCTATAGAGTGAGTGAATAATTGAAGGGTCACTGGAAGTGAAAGAGACAGAACGTTAAGAGATCCAATTATGGTTCATCAACCTTTGGAAGTACACTTTTCATTCAATGTTCACGTATCATGTATACACGTAGAAGTTTCATGGTACCTTTGTATATGTTACACAAAAATACAATCCTTATGTCTATTTGTATACATTAGAGTTTTTTTTTATGCTTGAACATAGGAAACAGTGTGGAAGGATCACGTATTGACTTTATGAAAACCTAATGAAAAACATGGTCTAGTGTTTCACAACTCAGCAAACATTTCACATAACAGCACCTAGATGAATACATGGACCTTAATTGTGATACAACTATTGCAACTACAGAAACATACTTATGAACTTTGAGAATGTGGGTAGGAAAGTCGACCCGCAACCACAAATCATTGTTCTTTGTTCTATTTTCCTTGTTTCTCGGTCTCTTGTTGGGACTTGTACAAGTGGAGCTGAACAAGGGCTTGTAGCCTTGTTTTGTTCTGGGCTGGTGGTGGGCAAGTGTGTGAGTGAACCAGAGCATCTCATCACATAACAAACAAATGCAAAAAAGGATGCATTTCACTTTGTTTTTTTCTAATGCATCGATAACCATTGACAAACGTTGCAAGTGGAGGGCCTCGTGAGCTCTTAATGAGAAAGCTCAGTCAAGGTACCGCGTTGATGGTTTGCAAGAAGCAAAATCAACGGTTTCATCACAAACATTTGTTTAGCCAATATTTTGAAGTAGATGTCACAAACCATCCCAAGAACTTGCTACCACACATGGTAGTTTTTTCACTTCATGCAGAATTCCACGTGGAATTAGGTCTATGCCATTTAAGGGCGTACTCGATGTGCGAGCTTGACATAAGCATGATTGGTATGAGGACACATACACACATATGCATACAATAGCCTATTAGGAGGGTTTCATCGAGGACTAGCTGTGCCACACCCCACCTCCAATAATTTGAGTACTTAGACGGTACAATAACACTTTCCGATTATCAGCAATTAGCGGCGTTGGTGTGTGGTTACACCATGAACTTCAAATACACAAGCCTTTTGTTTTTTCATCGTATAAGATTAATGAAATGACCGGATTAAACTCACCCAATACACTTTTGCCTTTGGGGGGGGGAGGATTTCAGCACCGGTGTATTGGACAAGTGTATCTAACATGAATGTTTGAAGATGTGCAATATCTTACATTGAAACAGTGAAAAAAAAATTATGGTCATCACGACAGACGCCCTGCTACACTGTCCCTGTACACTTTCAGCTTTAAGGGGAGTCCCTGTATGTGGTGATAGTTTTGTCACATGTTCTCCCAACTAGACGCAGACTGCTAGGTTACATTAACATCGATGATTCTCGATGATTGGTTGTGTTCGTGTGTGGTTAAACTATCGAATTCAAATACACAAGTGATTTTTTTGTCCATACTACAAAAAAACAACACACTGACCAGCTAGCATCACGCAATAGACTCTAACCTTTTGGGGGGGATCTAGCGCCTGCTCTCTCTCCTCTTGCAGACAAATTGTATTGGGTGAGTGTATCTGATAGATATGTTAAAATGGACAATAGTTTGAAATACACTAGTGAACAAAACTGATGTTCATCAGGATACATGCCTTGCTACACTCACCCCATACATGTACAACCTATGTGGGGGGGGGGTCTCTAGTACGTGGTGACAATTCTGTCACATGTTCTCCCCACTAAACGTGAATTCATAGGTTACATTGACATCGTCGATTATCAAATCTGGTGTGTATTTAAAACATTTACTTTAAATGTACGAGTAAATTTTTCTGTGTCCTTAACATAAGATAGAACACACTATCCAGCTACACACTCTTCATGCACTCTTCCTCCGCCTCCATAATGGAGAGAGTGTGTTGGACAATGGTATCTGATAGACATGTCAATATTTATTCAAGACATTGATGAACAGAACCCATGGTGATCACGATACATGTCCCTTACACCGACCCGATTCACTTTTTGCTTTGGGAGGGAGGGGGGAGTGGCCGATGTATGAAAGCAAGAAAGGGCCATAAAATGTCAAGAGCATATCCCAATAACATGCTCAATTAAAAATTCCTTTTCCATTGCATGTTTAAGTAGCATTTGTCCAGTTTTGGTGTTCACAAACAAACACACAAGAAGTTCTTGTACAGTAGTACATCTCCTTAGTAAAATGCACTTTACAATCTGTATCCCCTTTTGTGCGATTTATTTCTAGCAATTACAGTTATTTTTACATGTAGAACATATAGAGTAACTTTTGTGAATAGAAGATAACTACGTCCCAACACAATTTCGTGGAAAACAACAAAAGCAAAATGCCATACAATGCCTGTGTTGTGCACAAAACAACCACAACATAGCTATACCTTGGGAGATTTGTGGCAATTAAAGCGTCACCAGACAACCAAGGGGTGGCCAATGTCTTGTTTACATCATGAAAGAGAATATGAGGCGTGATTTGTAAAGGAATTTGAGGAGCTGTGGGGATGAAGGTTGAAACCTTCCGCAAAAGCAAATACTTCACAACAAAGGGAAGATTCATCCACATTGCCCAAATGTGACCATCACCCCAAAATTGTACACATATATAGTAATGTACTTGAGGCGAGGAATTTTGTAAGAGAGTCCAAACATTTTTAACAAAAGGTTACGTATCAAAGCCCTTTAACAAGAATTCGAGAGTTGGTATGCCTTTTCAATGGGAAAGGTAAAATGAGCTAGCTATAACTTGAAAAAAACAATATCAGTCAAGAAAAAGGGTACATGTATAGGGGAAATGATTCCTTGAAAACCAAAAGATGCTATTGGTTCCTTAGCTCCTTTTCAAATAGTACACTTCTTGTTGTATGCTTACTATAAAGTTATACGCAAGTGGAGCATCTACTTCATATCAAAGTATGTAATTGAAATTCTTCACGATACCACTTGAAAAACAATGAAACGTGTTTGTTTGTATAGAGTGGATTCAAGGAAGCCTTTTTTTATGGAGCTTTAGAAAGTTTTCTACATTGTAGAAATTTTTTGAAAATGACACTTTTGTTCTCCAACATGCAATTGTCTCTCCATAGATTGTGTGTGACGCAAAAGGTAATCAACATGAAAAAAATTACATCCATGTGATTTATAAATGCAAATTTCCATTTATTTGCTTTTGTTTTCTTGTAGTTTGTACGTAAGCACTCAATTGTTTTAACACTTATCGTCATAAATACTACCAAGTATGAATGATCCGTTAAATCCCATTCCTCTTAATTTCTTCTAGTATGCACCGCACCTTGTTGAACCATCCACGTTCCACGCGTCATAACAACACTCGCCACCAAAAACTCTACCAAAATCAAATCAAGTAATGCCCTTGCCGAAATGTTCTACCACCACCACCTCAAGGAGCTCACGGGGGTATGAAGTTGAAGACATCCTTGGATACCAACTGTTAGAGTGAACAATAACTACGCTGAGCAACAGCTTTGACATGGCGTAGTAGGATCGACAATCGGGGGTCTGTGCATAAAGTTAGGATTTTTATCCGTAAATGCTCAGGTGCGGCTCGGTCGGGAATTTCTCCTGTACGGGCCGCATTAAATTTGGCCATCCAGGTCCAAGGGGGCAAAGGAGCCTGGATCCTTGAGTGTTGCATGCACAACCGATCAGTGCATGCCTGTTGGCCCATCTTGGATAGCAGCTGCGCAGTGCAAGCAAGCACTGCTGGGTACTTGACCCAGACAAGTCAGGGTGGGGCTACACTTGACTGGACTGCTGGGACCGCTTGCATCAGCATATGCAAGCAAAGCTCTGAAGCAGGGACCACTCTACATCACGAGGTGCATGCACGACTTGCATTGCATCAACTACCACATGCACGACTCAGCAGTTGCATCAGCTACTACATGCAAGACTCAGCAGCTGCATGCAGAGCCAAGAGTGGGGACCGCCTTGCGTCAGCGGCAACATGCGCGCCTCAGCAACTAGAACCACTATCAAGCTGCCACCATTCAGGAAGCTTCCTTGAGGAGGAAGCTGAGTGCCTTGAACCGGGAAGATTCCTTGAGGAGGAAGCTATGACCTTGCAGCAGGAAGCTTCCTTTGGGCATAGTGTAGCTGGTCAACTTGCCAAAATCCCAGTTTAGAAGTAGACTGGACCTAGTCAGTCCAGTACCTCAGCAGTAACTCAACAAGCAACTCCAACATCAACTCCAACGACCAGTAGTCCATCTCTGGCAGACAACGCCTCCAAACCAAAACTCTGTAGTTGCTCTCATCTCAGGACCCCAGGAAGCGTGGCAGCAGTCTGCCAACCTGGGCAAGAGGACGCCCTTGAATACCTGAAGGCCTAACTACCTCGCAGTGGTGGCCAGACCACGTGCAAGACTCAAGTTGCCTAGCTTGAGCTGGCTTGCTTGACGTTTCCCATTTGTGGGCTTGGAGGCGTGTGTAGGCGTGAGAGGCCAGTGCTAGTGCCTAACCTTAGCTGTGCTTTACACAGCTAATCATGTCAAGACAGTCGGGCTGTGTTGGAGTCTCCCTCTGTTGACCCAGTGTGTTTGGCAGTGCTTTGCCAGCCTGGTTAGAAGGATCTAGAAGCTGTGTGTCTTGTTGGAGTTCCCCTCTGTCGACCTAGTAAGCCTGAGAGCACTCTGCCAGCTTGGCTAAGAGGGTCAGAATTCCTTTGACGACCCAGTATGTCTGGCAGTGGCTGCCAACATGGAGAGGAGGCTGCCTTGACAACCTCGAGACCATTTTACCTAAAAGTTTGGTGACCGTGTTTAGACCCTTGCAACGACAGCCTTGACGGCGTAGCAAGGTGTTGCACCCTTGGATGGGGCAGGTTGTGTCAGAGTATTGAACTAAGTTGAGTTCCGTTGCTGTTTCCCTGTACCATACTTGTACTTTATATTCTTTTAAATCACAAGTTTGATTCCAGTCTTCCACTTTCGCACATTGGAGTACAGAGTTTGCTTGCTGGGCACAGAGACATTGGACAGCAGCAAGACCCCCCTTGCTCCACCAGAGCACGTGGTGACTTTGTCACTGTAGGCTCCAAAAACCTCAACATGGTGTCAGAGCACAAGGATGTCTGGACATGCTCAACATGCGATTAGAGCAGTAGTTACAGCTCAAGCTTCAAAGGATGACAAGATCTGTCATCACTCACCACTGGTAGGGTGAGCGCGTGACGTGGCGACCCTGCACACATGGAGATATTGAAGACGATTTTAGCGACCTCCATGTGGAGAGCCTACACATGGACTCTCAACAATTGAATGGCCCCTTAGCGCCAAGCTTTTGCATGGAGCAAGGTTGTGGTCCAAAGAGAGAGCAAGCAGTAGTTGAGGCGACAGAGTGCTCAAGAAAGGAGGCACTTCGGACAAGGGCACGTTGCGACAACGTGCGTGCAAATGGACTCTTGTGGTAGCAGTTTATTCATGCACGTTTTGAAGCTCACTATCCACAGCTTTAGCAACACTTGTCCTTGATTCAGCAGCACGTGCATCTGCAACATCGGCTTCAACTGGTACAACTTTGTCATCAAATACGGCAGTCCCGTAGGCAGATGTGGCATAGTTTATGCCACAAGATCTCAAGCGAGTGCAGATGTAAGTGCTATGATCTGCAACGCCAGGCATGATAGAGCTTTGCTTTGCGTGGTTAAACCACAACACGCAGCAACAAAAGTTCCATTCATGGCACTCGTACCACGACTGCTTCACACAAGAAAAGTTCCATTCAACATAAGACAACTTGGGAGCAAGCTTTCATGCATGAAAGCATGGAGCAACGGCTGCAAATTGGGAAGATGGAGCACATTTGTCAACGGGAGCGGCATACCTGTTAGTTGCTAGCTGCCCAGGTAGCTCAACCCAAAATTCAGGTGATGCAGATCCAGCAACACAACAAGGCCTTGCAATTGAAAAAGGCTTCATCACCATCACATATGCCATCTTTACGAGTGCCGCAGCTCAGTTTTCCTCCTCATATATAAACGATTTTCTGTCCTCAGTAGACAAATTTGACTTCATCTGCTCAAGGAGGAAGCGTGTAGACTCTTGTGGTAACCCTTGAAGCATCCACAACGACACCATAGCAACAGTCAAAGCATGTAACAGTGCCACAAGGCTTTCAAGCGACAAAAGCAGCAGTTGACGATAAGCAGCGGTACTTCTCAAACACCCACGTGATTATGTCACGAGGGTTGGCATCACTCCATGCATTGCTTTGCGAGTCGCAAGCAGGGAAGCCATCGGCAACAACCCAGGTTGCCAGAGAGCCAAGGCAAGTATCCATCTTGCAGGAGCTCATGGTGAGAGGAGTGGTGACCAAGGAACCAGGTTGCCATCAGCAGCCTGGCAGCGGCAAGCAACAGTCGGAACGATAGTGCCTACTTGAGAGAAAAGTGTCAGCACTAGTGGTCACAGGGTTGGACGCCTTGCCAGACATCCACAAGTTGACCGACAAAGCGGACAGCGGCTCCGCATCCCAGACGGGGTTTTCATGCTCCATTCAACAAAAGACAACCCAGTAGCTGAATGATGATGATGGAGCAGAGCAGCTGAGGTGGACGTGTCTTTGGTAGAAAAAGGTTCACATGCACCTCAAAGTGTGTGACAAGCTAACTCTTCATCAGCTTGTAGACTGCCAATGCGACAGCAAAATACGCTCCCAATGCAGTAGGCAGCCAAGGAGAAGCCAACCTACGACATATAAGAGGAGCAGTGATTCAGCAAGTGCTTGTGTATGGAGCCACGAGCATGTGGGAGCTCACATAATGAGCTTACAGGCTACAAGTGTATCGACACATTGTCGATACAAGAGGAAGCAACATCGTGGCAGCTACGAGGTAGCTCACCACCATCGGCGCAGCAATGACGAGTGCACCAAGGCGAAGACACTTGTGAGCAGTCTTGTATGTGCTTCTCACAGTCGCAAATCCCATTTCATGGGACGGATCGGGCACTGGCGGAAGAAGAAGAAGAGGAGAAAAAGGGACTCCTAAACAAAAAAACAGGGGTCCGAAATCCAACGCATCAGTTGGTCACAACATTGACGTCGGCTTCAATAGGAGCAGTCGTGACATCGCCTACAACACATTCTGCCAGCAGTAGCTCACTTTTGCTGAGGAACAGCAAAGGAGATCCCGGAGTGAGGGGAGGGCGGAGTGAAGCCGTTTGGTTAAGCCTTGAAGTAGCTCGCAATGCAACGAGCACAAACGAAGCAATTGTGCTCCATGTAAAAATCCTGCCGAGACGGCAGGTGGATGAAGTAAGCCCACCTAGTGTCAGGTGGCATGCACAAATGGGGCAATTGAGCTCCATGTCAAAATCTTGCTCGGTTGGCAGGTGGACGCAATAAGCCCACCACGTGTCTTGTGGCATGCATGAATGGAGCGGTTACGCTCCATGGAAAAATCTTGTTGAAGTGGCAGGTGGGAGCAGTTAGTCCGTCCTGTCGAAGGCGGTATGCATGGAGACTGGCAACATGCGCAATCTGCTCACAGCTGCTCAACACCAGATTATGCAGCCACTCAAAATTTGCAATATAGACGTCGGATCTCTAGAGCGGACGAGGACCACATCCTCGGATTTCCACATGAAGGCAAAAATTTATGAAGGAGCAAGCTCACTCCTCACGGTCGCAAGTCAATCTTTACAAACAGCCTGCTTAGCAGCAACGGATCCCACAGCAGGATCTGAAGTAGTAGTGCAGTAGTCGGAGCACTTTCCGTAGTGAAGGCGAGGAGTTTGAGGTCTAGGATCGGCCTCAAAGCAGCTCGTGATCACGAGCTACGTGTCTAAGCCCAACCGTTATGCAAATCGGAGCTATTAGCCAACCTCGTATGAGGTGCCTTTTGGAAGATGGAAGCAACAATGAGCAATAACAGCAGCAGTTGTAGAGGAAAAAAAAAGGGAGACGTCCCTGATTTGCTGCAGGTAGCCTGGTTGTTTAAAAAAATGGCCGCCAAAAGTCAGATTTTGTTTTGGCAGTAGCCAGAACCCACTCTGGGTTTTCTCCCCTGGAGGGCGAGTTTACTTTTCGCCGTCGTGGAACCTCCTTTGTCAGCAGTCGGTGCAGCAGAGAAGCACTGGCAGCAGCTTGAGAAGCCACAACCGGCAGCAACAAGAAACTGCTTTCATCCTCGTCAAAGTAGCTCTCATTGCAAGTGGAGCTCACCACTTTTTTTTCATCATGCTACGACGTGCGACTTGCAATCTCAGAGCAACAGTTATTAGAAAAAGAGGGGGCATAATGGAAGCCAAAAATGGTTTGTAGTACAGTTAGGAATCAGAGCTCGAGGTCGAGATGTGGCTCGCAGTGGTGTGCGAGCACAACAGCGCAGCCAGAACAAAGGAAAGATCGTTGGAGGGAACGAAACAGGGGCTGATAAGGGGGAGTGCCGAGCGAGAGGGGGGAGTGGAGCGACATCCACGTTGGACGTCGCTCCAACAGCAACAGCACCAACTCGCCGCGATGGTGAGTTGGGCCAAAGTGCCTGCCACAACGGCAAGCACCAGCGCGACAAGGCCCTGCCGCGACGGTAGGGTGGCTGGTCGGCGACTAGCGAGCGGGGCCTCGCACGAGGCCTCCGCTCGAAAGGACCAGCCGAGACAAAAAAATTCGGCTGGATAGATATCCGCCCGTTAAGCGACGGACGGTGGCAGAGGGCCACACACAAGAAGCCAAGGCCAAGGCCAGGTGGCCGGTGGAGCCATGGCAAGCTCCGATCGACACAGCTGGCGGGCTGCGTGTAAGAAAAACAAAGGTGGAAGGGGCTCCTTTTTGGTAGACAGAAAGCAGGGTATTCGTGAAGGGTAGCCTGAAAACTAACAATAAAGTGTGGGGCAACGAGTTTTTCGATCGACGAAATCGAGAAGCAATGACCAAGAACGCCACAGACAGCCACCAGAGTAGCTACGCCGGCAGTGATGACGCAGTTGACTTTGGAGCCGCGACCTGTGTTCGGAAGAGTGAGGAATTGACCAAGAACGGACATGGGGCACGATGGTTGCCTTAGCCATGGCGGAGTCAAACCTAAGCAGCTGACGGTCGTTGAAGTAAGTGGCAAAAGTAACTGAGGAAGGTCGTCAAAACAGGTGGCTGGATCATCAGGGGAAGCAGAAGGCCACATCATCAGAAAAATGAGACTAGGGACGGGCTTTTGTACTCGTCTGCCAGGGGTGGCTGTAGCAGGTTGGCAATTCAAGCAGGCGGTCCCAAGCAGTGGTCCCGCCTCGTAAGCGCCGTGTCTGTGGAAGCTTTTGGAGCCTTCAACTATATAGCCAAGCACGTGCATGGCAAACACAGTGGCTTGTGCTGTGGGAGGTTGCTTCTACATGAAGAAACCTCACCGAGGAGAAGGGTGATGAACCTGACCTCACCCAATTTCATTTTTCTAATCCACCCGACCAGCTCCAACAAGACAACGGCCCCGACAAAACCCACGAAAGCTTGGAACGAGCTTTCTACGGCCAAACTTGACAGATTCGAGCCTTGATTTTCCCTAGAATTTCCGAGCAGCCGGAGAACACCCAAGAGCGACCCAAAAGTCTCTTCAGACAACACAATTCTTTTTTCGGGCAGCTGAAACTTCCACCAATCTCTCATTTCTCCACTAAAAAAAATACAACAGTCTCTGCATCCATCAGCGCACCTATTGAGGGGGAGAGTTAGAGTGAGCGATAACTGCGCTCAGCAAGTGCTTTGACATGGGGCAGTCGGAAGGACAATCAGGGATCTGTGCATAAAGTTACGAATTTCATCCGTAAATACTCGGGTGCGGCTTGGCCGGGAATTTCTCTTGTACATGCCATAAAAAATTCTGCCATCCAGGTCCAAGGGGGGAAAGGAGCCTGTATCTTTGAGTGTTGCATGCACAACCGGGCTGTGCATGCCTGTTGGCCTTGTTTGGTTAGCAGCTTCGTAGTGCAAGCAAGCACTGCTGGGTACTTGACCTAAACAAGTCACGGTGGGGCTACACATGACTGGACTGCATAGACCGCTTGCATCGGCATATGTAAGCAAAGCTCTGGAGAAGGGACCACTCTACATCAGGTGGTGCATGCACGACTCAACATTGCATCAACTACCACATGCACAACTTAGCAGCTGCATCAGCTGCTACATGCACGACTCAGTAGCTGCATGCGCAGCCAAGAGTGGGGACCGCCCTGCATCAGCGGCAACATGCGTGACTCAGCAACTAGAACCACTACCAAGTTGCCACCATTCAGGAAGCTTCCTTGAGGAGGAAGCTGCGTGCCTTGGACCGGGAAGATTCCTTCACGAGGAAGCTACGACCTTGTTGCAAGAAACTTCCTCTGGGCAAAGTGCAGCTGGTCAACTTGCGAGGATCCTAGTATAAAAGCATAGTAGACTCAGTCAGTCCAGTACCTCAGCAGTAACTCAGCAAGCGACTCCAACCTCCAACGACCAGCAGTCCATCTCTGCCGGACAACGACTTCAGACCAAGACTCCGTAGTCGCTCTCATCTCAAGATCCCAGTAAGCCTGGCAGCACTCTGCCAGCCTGGGTAGGAGGACGCCCTTGAATACCTGAAGGCGTGACTACCTCACTATGGTGGCCAGAGTACGTGTAAGACTCAAGCTGCCTAGCTTAAGCTGACTTGCTTGACGTTTCCCATTTGTGGGCCAAGAGTTGTGTCTAAGCGTGAGAGCCCACAGTTAGTGTCTAACCTCAGCTGTACTTGAGAGAGCTAATTCTGTCTAGACAGTCGGACTGTGTTGGAGTCTCCCTCTGTCGACCCAGTGTCTTTGGCAGTGCTTTGCCAGCCTGGTTAGAAGGATCGAGAAGCTGTGTCTTGTTGGAGTTCCCCTCTGTAAACCTAGTAAGCCTGGCAACACTCTGCCAGCTTGGCTAGGATGGGTCACAAGTCCTCTGACAACCCAGTAAGTCTGGCAGTGGCTGCCAGCGTGGAGAGGAGGTTGCCCTGACAACCAGGAGGCCATTTCACCTGAAAGTATGGTGACGTCCTTAGACCCTTGCAACGACAGCCTTGACGGCCAAGCAAGTGAGGATAGAGGATCCCGGTAGGAGGGAGAGCGAGGGTCGAGGGAAGCACGAACCAGGCACGCAAGAGGGAAAGCGCCATGAACGGCGACGGTTTTGCGAGGAGAAAAAAAAAAGCAAGTGTGAGAGTAACATCGAACAGAGGTGTTCAGCGGGCACCAAGCTGCTGGCGAGGTGACGAGCGAGCGAGCAGTGAGCCCACCCTCGCTCTCACCCATGCCGAGCTAGGGTCGAGCCTGGACCTGTTCCACACATTAATCTGCTGTCAAGAACATGCAAGTCCAAGCCAAGAGAAGAACCCGGCCATGATCCCCCCCTTCTCAAGCAAAAGCCACTAGGAACCCTAGTGTCATCAAGAATTTATGTTGTGAGATGTTGTGGTAGGGGGAACACTCAATCCTGGGAGTGACTCTGGATTGTCCTCTCTGAACGCCCACGAGTCACCACCACTTGAGGTATAGCGTCAGCACCGATGTCCCTCCAGCAACAGTCATCTGCGTCAGTGCGATGAGCGTGCAGCTAGGCCAGAGGTCACAACGTGTCTGTGGCACATAAACCAACAGCAAGGTGTTGCGCCCTTGGATGGGGAAGGTTGTGTCAGAGCATTGAACTGAGCTGTGTTTCGTCGTTGTTTCCTTATACCATACTTTTACTTGATAGACCTTTCAATTACAAATTTGATTCCAGTCTTCCACTTCCGCACATTGGAGTACAGGGTTTGATTGCTAGGCATAGAGATCCCGGGCAGCACCAGGACCCCCTTGCTGCATCAGAGCACGCGGTGACTTTGTCACTACTGGCTCCAAAAACCTCAACACCAAAAATGTGGCAATGTAGTAGATCTCTTCATCAATTTGTACGGCTATGACACGTTGCATATCAATTAGAGGTTGATGAACACATTGAGAGTTGTTTTAGTTGGTATTGATGTATGTCTTGAGATGCATTGGGACGTAGCTGCTAAAAGCTGGGGAAATGTTATGCCGTTAATCTTTAACCACTACTTCAATTTTATTCTTGAACATTATTTGCTCAATTATTCGGTCCACCACACACCAACCTCTAGTTCTTCACTTCGATTCGTCGAGGGCATTTTGGTTTATTGTTTACCCTTTAGTGTTTTTATTGAGAAGGTTATGAAAAGTTTGACCACTCTCTTGGATTGTCAACAGAGTCATGGCAAGTGACACATATTTGTTGAGCCTCTCGGTAAAATGCTCTATGGTGCAAGACATTTGTGATGAAGCCTGTCAATATTCTCGAAACGTAGGACTTTATAATGAAGTTTTTTTAAGTAGGCACTCACAGTGAGGTATCTCACATGTGGCTTGAATCGCACACCCAATACCTTAAGTATGTCTTATTCTTGTCTGTGCTCTTTCTTAGATGTGCTTGACATTCCGGAAACTTGTCATAAAAGAAAATCAGTCTTTGTTGTAAATTTCTCAACTATATCATTTTGCATAAGCACCTTTTTTCGTGCAATTTCTTATAGTTCACCTTCTTGATTCCTCTTGGTGCAAAATTTGTGTGAGAATTCGTAGAAAACCCGAAATTCCACCTTTTTGAGATCTCATTTCAAGAGATGGGGTTTATTTGAATTTATGTAGTGAGAAAGGGCACTTTAAAACATATTCTCCTCTTTCTATGAATTAGTATAGCAGCCTAGATTAACGGTGTAGCTAGTTGGATTGCCTTAGCCGAAAGGGGGGCCTTTCGGCTTTGGGCCTGGGAGCTTCCGCTCGGTCGATCGCCTACCGATTTCAGTTGAAAAGCAAGGGCTCGCGTTGTCTCAGATCGGATGCACTCCAACCTGTACAAATCCCAACCTGCCTATCGCCTGGACCTCCATTCCTTCGCGAGTTCACTCTTAAACGCTCATTTCGAAACGGATACATCCAAAGAAATATTTTTCGACCAACCATGTCGTCCTTTTGAATTCGGCGACTGGAAAGTTGTCCATTGCGGACCTCGGCGCCCGCGGCGCGACAATGCAGGCGTGGCGCTCTGACGAGCGGAGGAGATCGAAGCGCTATCCGATTCGATTTGTTTTGTGTTGGACGGTCCGAACGTCCGATTCGTTCCGTCTCAACACTTGGCTGGGAAGCGCCTGCCCCACCTCCCGCGCCCCCGCACCCTCGACCGCAAAATCGACACCCGGCTATCACTTTTAGCAGGCAACACTTCCAGAATAATGTCGCCGCACTGCTCTGTCTGCGTCTGCCTGTCGGTTGTCCCTTAGAACGAAACATTGACTGTCTCTCGGTCCCCAGAAGCAGACTTGAGTGGCATTGCAGCCTCTTCCGCCCAGACGCCGTCTGTTGCTGCTTCCGCAGCCGTCGCCCCAGCCGCTGCTGCTGTTCTCGGCAGAGGACTGGATCAGCCTAGGCCACGATGGCCGAACAGATCTCTTTCGAGCTCAACACGGGCGCCAAGATGCCGGCGGTGGGTCTGGGCACGTGGAAGTCCGCGCCAGGGGAAGTGGGAGCCGCCGTGACGACCGCGCTAGAGGTGCGCTGCTATCAATCTCTCTCTCTCTCTCTCTCTCTCTCTCTCTCTCGCTCTCTCTCTCCCTCTCT
>SZWC01014275.1:11411-30387 GCA_023375785.1 Penium margaritaceum | reverse complement strand
GTGCGAACTGGTTGCGGAGTGGTGCGAACTGGTTGCGAAGTGGTGCGAACTGGTTGCGGAGTGGTGCGGACTGGTTGCGGAGTGGTGCGAACTGGTTGCAGAGTGGTGCGAACTGGTTGCGGAGTGGTGCAAACTGGTTGCCGAGTGGTGCAAACTGGTTGCCGAGTGGTGCGAAGTGGTTGCGGAGTGGTGCAAACTGGTTACAGGGTGGTGCGAATTGGTTGCAGAGTGGTGGGAACTGGTTGCGGATTGGTGCGATCTGGTTGCAGAGTGGTGGGAATTGGTTGCAGAGTGGTGCGAACTGGTTGCGGAGTGGTGCAAACTGGTTGCGGATTGGTGTGAACTGGTTGCCGAGTGGTACGAACTGGTTGCGCAATGGTGCAAACTGGTTGCGGTGTGGTGCAAACTGGTTTTAGAGTGGTGTGAACTAGTTGCGGAGTGGTGCGAGCTGGTTGCTAAGTGGTGCGAACTTGTTGCGGAGTGGTGTGAACTGGTTGCAGAGTTGTGCAAGCTGGTTGCGGAATAGTGCTAACTGGTTGTGGAGTGGTGCCGACTGGTTGCAAAGTGGTGCGAACTGGTTGCAGAGTGGTATGAACTGGTTGCAGAGTGGTGCGAACCGATTGCGAAGTGGTGCAAACTTGTTGTGGAGTGGTGCAAACTGGTTGCAGAGTGGTGCAAACTGGTTGCGGAGTGGTGCAAACTGGTTGCGGAGCAATGCGAACTAGTTGCGGAGTGGTGCGAACTGGTTGCACAGTGGTGCGAATTGGATGTGGAGTGGTGCGAAACGGTTGCGGAGTGGTACAAACTAGTTACGGAGTGGTGCAAACTGGTTGCGGAGTGGTGCGAACTGGTTGCAGAGTGGTGCGAACTGGCTGCGGAGTGGTCCGAATTGGTTGTGGAGTGGTGCAAACAGGTTGCAGAGTGGTGCGAACCGGTTGCGGAGTGGTGCAATTTGGTTGCAGAGTGGTGCAAACTGGTTGTGGAGTGGTGCAAACTGGTTGCGGACTGGTGCCAAGTGGTTGCGGAGTGATGCGAACTGGTTGCGGAGTGGTGCAAACTGGTTGCAAGGTGGTGCGAACTGGTTGCGGAGTGGTGCGAACTGTTTGCGGAGTGGTGCGAACTGGTTGCAGAGTGGTGCAAATTGGTTGCGGATTGGTGTGAACTGGTTGCGGTTTGGTGCAAACTGGTTGCAGGTTGGTGCGAACTGGTTGTAAAGTGGTGCGAACTGGTTGCGCAGTGGTGCAAACTGGTTGCGGAGGGGCGCAAACTGGATGCAGAGTGGTGCGAACTGCCTGCGCAGTGGTAAGAACTGGTTGCGGAGTGGTGCGAACTGGTTGCGGAGTGGTGCGAACTGGTTTCGGAGTGGTGCGAACTGGTTGCGGAGTGATGCGAGCTCGTTGCAGAATGGTGCGTACTTGTTACGGGGTGGTATGAACTGGTTGCGGAGTGGTGCGAACTGGTTGCGGAGTGGTGCGAACTGGTTGCAAAGTGGTGCAAACTTGTTACGGAGTGGTGCGAACTGGTTGCAACGTGGTGCGAACTGGTTGCGGAGTGGTGCAAACTGGTTGCACAGTGGTGCGAACTGGTTGCGGAGTGGTACGAACTGGTTGCGAAGTGGTGCGAACTGGTTGCAAAGTGGTGCAAACTGGTTACGGAGTGGTGCGAACTGGTTGCAACGTGGTGCGAACTGGTTGCGGAGTGGTGTGACCTGGTTGCGTAGTGGTGCAAGCTGGTTGGCGAGTGGTGCAAACTGGTTGCGGAGTGGTGCGAACTGGTTGCGAAGTGGTGCAAACTGGTTGCGAAGTGGAGGGAACTGGTTGCAAAGTGGTGCGAACTAGTTGCGGAGTAGTGCAAACTGGTTGTAGTGTGGTGCGAACTGGTTGCGGAGTGGTGCAACTGGTTGCGCAGGGGTGCCAACTGCTTAAGGAGTGGTGCGAGTTGGTTACGGAGTGGTGCGAACTGGTTGCGGAGTGGTGCCAACTGGTTTTGGAGTGGTGCAAACTTGTTGCAGAGTGGTGCGAACTGGTTGCGGAATGGTGCAGACTCGTTCCAGAGTGGTGTGAACCGGTTGCGGAGTGGTGCAAATTGGTTGCGGAGTGGTGCGAACTGGTTGCAGTGTGGTGTGAACTGGTTGCGGACTGGTGCAAACTGGTTGCACGGTGGTGCGAACTGGTTACGGAGTGGTGCAAACTAATTGCGGATTGGTGCGACCAGGTTGCGGAGTGGTGCCAACCGGTTGCAGAGTGGTGTGAACTGGCTGCGGAGTGGTGCGAACTGGTCCCGATTGGTACAAAATGGTTGAGGAGTGGTGTGAACTGGTTGCGGAATGGTGCAACCTCGTTGCGGAGTGGTGCAAACTGGTTGCGGAGTGTTGCAATCTGGTTGCGGAATGGTGCAAGCTGGTTGCGGACTGGTGCGAATTGGTTGCGGAGTGGTGCGAACTGGTTGTAGAGTGGTGCAAACTGGTTGCGGAGTGGTGCGAGCTGGTTGCTGAGTGGTGCGAACTGGTTGCGGAGTGGTGCGAACTGGTTGCGGAGTGGTGCGAGTTGGTTGCGGAGTTGTGCGAGCTGCGTTCGGAATGGTGCTAACTGGTTGTGGAGTGGTGCCGACTTGTTGCAAAGTGGTCCAAACTGGTTGCGGGGTGGTATGAACTGGTTGTGGAGTGGTGCAAACTGACTGCGAAGTGGTGCAAACGTGTTGCGGAGTGGTGCAAACTGGTTGTGGAGTGGTGCAAACTTGTTGCGGAGTGGTGCAAACTGGTTGCATAGCATTGCAAACGGGTTGCAGAGTGGTGCAAACTGGTTGTAGAGTGGTGCGAATTGGTTGCGGAGTGGTAAGAACTGGTTGCGGAGTGGTACGAACTAGTTACGGAGTGGTGCGAACTGGTTGCGGAGTGGTGCGAACTGGTTAGGGAGTGGTGCGAATTGGCTGCGGACTGGTCCGAACTGGTTGTGGAGTGGTGCGAACTGGTTGCGGAGTGGTGCGAACTGGTTGCGGAGTGGTGCGAACTGGTTGCCGAGTGGTGCGAACTGGTTGCCGAGTGGTGCGAACTGGTTGCCGAGTGGTGCGAACTGGTTGCCGAGTGGTGCGAACTGGTTGCCGAGTGGTGCGAACTGGTTGCCGAGTGGTGCGAACTGGTTGCCGAGTGGTGCGAACTGGTTGCGGAGTTGTGCGAGTTGGTTGCGGAATAGTGCTAACTGGTTGTGGAGTGGTCCCGACTGGTTGCGAAGTGGTGTGAACTCGTTGCGGAGTGGTATGAACTGGTTGCAGAGTGGTGCGAACCGATTGCGAAGTGGTGCAAACTTGATGTAGAGTGGTGTAAACTGGTTGCAGAGTGGTGCAAACTGGTTGCGGAGTGGTGCAAGCAGGTTGCGAAGCGGTGCGAACTGGTTGCGGAGTGGTGCGAACTGGTTGCAGAGTGGTGCGAACTGGGTGCGGAGTGGTCCGAACTGGTTGTGGAGTGGTGCGAACTGGTTCCGGAGTGGTGCGAACTGGTTGCGGAGTGGTGCAAACTGGTTGCACAGTGGTGCAAACTGGTTGCGGAGTGGTGCAAACTGGTTGCGGAGTGGTGCAAACTGGTTACAGGGTGGTTACTGGTTGCGGAATGGTGCTAACTGGTTGCGGAGTGGTGTGAACTGGTTGCAGAGTGGTGCGAATTGGTTGCGGATTGGTGTGAACTGGTTGCGGAGTGGTGCGAACTGGTTGCAGAGTGGTGCGAACTGGTTGCGGAGTGGTGCGAACTGGTTGCGGAGTGGTGGGAACTGGTTGCGGAGTGGTGCGAACCGGTTGCGGAGTGGTGCGAACTGGTTACAGAGTGGTGAGAACTGGTAGCAGAGTGGTGCGAATTGGCTGCAGAGTGGTGCGAACTGGTTGCGGAATGGAGCGAACTGGTTGCAAAGTGCTGCGAACTAGTTGCGGAGTAGTGCGAACTGGTTGCGGAGCGGTGGGAACTGGTTGCGGAGTGGTGCGAACCGGTTGCGGAGTGGTGCGAACTGGTTACAGAGTGGTGAGAACTGGTAGCAGAGTGGTGCGAATTGGCTGCAGAGTGGTGCGAACTGGTTGCGGAATGGAGCGAACTGGTTGCAAAGTGCTGCGAACTAGTTGCGGAGTAGTGCGAACTGGTTGCGGAGCGGTGGGAACTGGTTGCGGAGTGGTGCGAACCGGTTGCGGAGTGGTGCGAACTGGTTACAGAGTGGTGAGAACTGGTAGCAGAGTGGTGCGAATTGGCTGCAGAGTGGTGCGAACTGGTTGCGGAATGGAGCGAACTGGTTGCAAAGTGCTGCGAACTAGTTGCGGAGTAGTGCGAACTGGTTGCGGAGCGGTGGGAACTGGTTGCGGAGTGGTGCGAACCGGTTGCGGAGTGGTGCGAACTGGTTACAGAGTGGTGAGAACTGGTAGCAGAGTGGTGCGAATTGGCTGCAGAGTGGTGCGAACTGGTTGCGGAATGGAGCGAACTGGTTGCAAAGTGCTGCGAACTAGTTGCGGAGTAGTGCGAACTGGTTGCGGAGCGGTGGGAACTGGTTGCGGAGTGGTGCGAACCGGTTGCGGAGTGGTGCGAACTGGTTACAGAGTGGTGAGAACTGGTAGCAGAGTGGTGCGAATTGGCTGCAGAGTGGTGCGAACTGGTTGCGGAATGGAGCGAACTGGTTGCAAAGTGCTGCGAACTAGTTGCGGAGTAGTGCGAACTGGTTGCGGAGCGGTGGGAACTGGTTGCGGAGTGGTGCGAACTGGTGGCGGAGTTGTGCGAGCTAGTTGCGGAATGGTGCTAACTGGTTGTGGAGTGGTGCCGACTTGTTGCGAAGTGTTGCAAACGGGTTGCGGAGTGGTATGAACTGGTTGCAGAGTGGTGCGAACTGGTTTTGGAGTGGTGCGACCTGGTTGCGGAGTGATGCGAGCTCGTTGCAGAGTGGTGCGAACTGGTTGCAGTGTGGTGTGAACTGGTTTCGGACTGGTGCGAACTGGTTGCAGGGTGGTGCCAACTGGTTACGGAGTGGTGCGAACTGGATGCGGATTCTTGCGACCTGGTTGCGGAATGGTGCCAACCGGTTGCAGAGTAGTGCGAACTGGTCCCGATTGGTGCGAACTAGTTGAGGAGTGGTGCGAACTGGTTGCGGAGTGGTGCAACCTCGTTGCGGAGTGGTGCGAACTGGTTGCGGAGTGTTGCAATCAGGTTGCGGAATGGTGCAAACTGGTTGCGGAGCGGTGCGAACTGGTTGCAGAGTGGTGCGAACTGGTTGCGAAGTGGTGAGAAGTGGTTGCGGAGTGGTACGAGCTGGTTTCAGAGTGGTGTGAACTGGTTGCAGATTGGCGCAAACTCGATGCGGAGTAGTGCAAACTGGTTGAGGAGTAGTGTGAACTAGTTGCAGAGTGGTGCAAACAGCTTGCGGACTCGTGCGAATTGAGTGCGGAGTAGTGCGAACTGGTTGCGGAATTGTGAGAACTGGTTGCGGAGTGGTGCAAAACTAGTAACAGAGTGGTGCAAACTGGTTAGGGAGTGGTGCAGACTGGTTACGAATTGGTGCAAACTGGTTGCGGAGTGGTGCAAATTAGTTGCGGAGTGGTGCAAACAGGTCGCGGAGTGGTGCGAACTGGCTGCGGAATGGTGCGAACTGGTTGCGGAGTGGTATGAACTGGTTGCGGAGTGGTGCGAACTGGTTGTATAATGGTGTGAAGTGGTTGCGGAGTGGTGCGAACTGGTTGCGGAGTGGTGGGAACTGGTTGCAATGGTGCGAGCTGGTTGCGCAGTGGTGCGAACAGGTTGTGGAGTGGTGCGAACTGGTTGTGAAGTTGTGGGAACTGGTTGCGGAGTGGTACAAACTGGTTGCAGAGTGGTGGAAACTGGTTTCGGAGTGGTGCGAACTGGTTGTGGAGTGGTGCAATCTGGTTGCAGAGTGGTGCGAACTGGTTGCGGAGTGGTGCGAACTGGTTGCGGAGTGGTGCAAACTGGTTGCGAACTGGTGCGAATTGGTTGCGGAGTGGTGCGAACTGGTTGTAGAGTGGTGCAAACTGGTTGCGGAGTGGTGCGAACTGGTTGCAGAGTGGTGCGAACTGGTTGCGGAGTGGTGCAAACTGGTTGCATAGTGGTGTGAACTGGTTGCGGAGTGGTGCAAACGGGTTGCGGAGTGGTGTGAACTGGTTGCGGAGTGGTGCGATCCGATTGCAGAGTGGTGCGAACTGGTTGCGGAGTGGTGCAAACTGGTTGCATAGTGGTGTGAACTGGTTGCGGAGTGGTGCAAACGGGTTGCGGAGTGGTGTGAACTGGTTGCGGAGTGGTGCGATCCGATTGCAGAGTGGTGCGAACTGGTTGCGGAGTGGTGCAAACTGGTTGCATAGTGGTGTGAACTGGTTGCGGAGTGGTGCAAACGGGTTGCGGAGTGGTGTGAACTGGTTGCGGAGTGGTGCGATCCGATTGCAGAGTGGTGCGAACTGGTTGCGGAGTGGTGCAAACTGGTTGCATAGTGGTGTGAACTGGTTGCGGAGTGGTGCAAACGGGTTGCGGAGTGGTGTGAACTGGTTGCGGAGTGGTGCGATCCGATTGCAGAGTGGTGCGAACTGGTTGCGGAGTGGTGCAAACTGGTTGCATAGTGGTGTGAACTGGTTGCGGAGTGGTGCAAACGGGTTGCGGAGTGGTGTGAACTGGTTGCGGAGTGGTGCGATCCGATTGCAGAGTGGTGCGAACTGGTTGCGGAGTGGTGCAAACTGGTTGCATAGTGGTGTGAACTGGTTGCGGAGTGGTGCAAACGGGTTGCGGAGTGGTGTGAACTGGTTGCGGAGTGGTGCGATCCGATTGCAGAGTGGTGCGAACTGGTTGCGGAGTGGTGCAAACTGGTTGCATAGTGGTGTGAACTGGTTGCGGAGTGGTGCAAACGGGTTGCGGAGTGGTGTGAACTGGTTGCGGAGTGGTGCGATCCGATTGCAGAGTGGTGCGAACTGGTTGCGGAGTGGTGCAAACTGGTTGCATAGTGGTGTGAACTGGTTGCGGAGTGGTGCAAACGGGTTGCGGAGTGGTGTGAACTGGTTGCGGAGTGGTGCGATCCGATTGCAGAGTGGTGCGAACTGGTTGCGGAGTGGTGCAAACTGGTTGCATAGTGGTGTGAACTGGTTGCGGAGTGGTGCAAACGGGTTGCGGAGTGGTGTGAACTGGTTGCGGAGTGGTGCGATCCGATTGCAGAGTGGTGCGAACTGGTTGCGGAGTGGTGCAAACTGGTTGCATAGTGGTGTGAACTGGTTGCGGAGTGGTGCAAACGGGTTGCGGAGTGGTGTGAACTGGTTGCGGAGTGGTGCGATCCGATTGCAGAGTGGTGCGAACTGGTTGCGGAGTGGTGCAAACTGGTTGCATAGTGGTGTGAACTGGTTGCGGAGTGGTGCAAACGGGTTGCGGAGTGGTGTGAACTGGTTGCGGAGTGGTGCGATCCGATTGCAGAGTGGTGCGAACTGGTTGCGGAGTGGTGCAAACTGGTTGCGAACTGGTGCAAACTGGTTGCGGAGTGGTGCAAACTGGATGCGGAGTGATGCGAGCTCGTTGCAGAGAGGTGCGAAATGGTTACATGGTGGTGCGAACTGGTTGCGGAGTGGTGGGAACTGGTTGCGGAGTGGTGCAAACTGGTTGCATAGTGGTGTGAACTGGTTGCGGAGTGCTGCAAACTGGTTGCGGAGTGGTGTCACCTGGTTGCGAAGTGGTGCAAGCTGGTTCGCAAGTGGTGCAAACTGGTTAAGGAGTGGTGCGAAGTGGTTGCAAAGCGGTGCAAACTAGTTGCGGAGTGGTGCGAACTGGTTGCCCTGTGGTGCGAACTGGTTGCGGAGTGGTGCAACTGATTGCTGAGTGGAGCTAACTGGTTGCGAAGTGGTGCAAACTAGTTGCAGAGTGTTGCGAACTGGTTGCAGTGTGGTGCGAACGTATTGCGGAGTGGTGCAACTGGTTGCGGAGTGGTGCCATTTGCTTGAGGATAGTGCGAGCTGGTTCCGAAGTGGTGCAAACTGGTTGCGGAGTGGTGCCAACTGGGTTTGGAGTGGTGCAAACTGGTTGCAGAGTGGTGCGAATTGGTTGCGGAGTGGTGTAGACTGGTTGCGGAGTGGCGCGAACCGGTTGCAAAGTGGTGCGAACTGGTTTCGGAGTGGTGCGATCTGGTTGCGGAGTGATGCGAGCTCGTTACAGAGTGGTGCGAACTGGTCACGGGGTGGTGCCAACTGGTTGCAGAGTGGTGCAAACTGGTTGCGAAGTGGTGCGAACTGGTTACAGAGTGGTGCGAACTGGTTGCAAAGTGGTGCAAACTGGTTGCGGAGTGGAGGGAACTGGTTGCAAAGTGGTGCGAACTAGTTGCGGAGTAGTGTAAACTGGTTGCAGTGTGGTGCGAACTGGTTGCGGAGTGGTGCAACTGGTTGCGCAGGGGTGCCAACTGCTTAAGGAGTGGTGCGAGTTGGTTACGGAGTGGTGCGAACTGGTTGCGGAGTGGTACCAACTGGTTTTGGAGTGGTGCGAACTGGTTGCAGAGTGGTGCGAACTGGTGTGGAATGGTGCAGACTCGTTGCAGAGTGGTGTGAACCGGTTGCGCAGTGGTGCAAACTGGTTGCGGAGTGGTGCGAACTGGTTGCAGTGTGGTGTGAACTGGTTGCGGACTGGTGCGAACTGGTCGCACGGTGGTGCGAACTGGTTACGGAGTGGTGCAAACTAATTGCGGATTGGTGCGACCAGGTTGCGGAGTGGTGCCAACCGGTTGCAGAGTGGTGCGAACTGGCTGCGGAGTGGTGCGAACTGGTCCCGATTGGTACAAAATGGTTGAGGAGTGGTGTGAACTGGTTGCGGAATGGTGCAACCTCGTTGCGGAGTGGTGCAAACCGGTTGCGGAGTGTTTCAAACTGGTTGCGGAATGGTGCAAGCTGGTTGCGGACTGGTGCGAATTGGTTGCGGAGTGGTGCGAACTGGTTGTAGAGTGGTGCAAACTGGTTGCGGAGTGGTGCGAGCTGGTTGCTGAGTGGTGCGAACTGGTTGCGGAGTGGTGCGAATTGGTTGCAGAGTGGTGCAAACTGGTTGCAGAGTGGTGCGAACTGGTTGCAGAGTGGTGCGAACTGGTTGCAGAGTGGTGCGAACTGGTTGCAGAGTGGTGCGAACTGGTTGCAGAGTGGTGCGAACTGGTTGCAGAGTGGTGCGAACTGGTTGCAGAGTGGTGCGAACTGGTTGCAGAGTGGTGCGAACTGGTTGCAGAGTGGTGCGAACTGGTTGCAGAGTGGTGCGAACTGGTTGCAGAGTGGTGCGAACTGGTTGCAGAGTGGTGCGAACTGGTTGCAGAGTGGTGCGAACTGGTTGCAGAGTGGTGCGAACTGGTTGCAGAGTGGTGCGAACTGGTTGCAGAGTGGTGCGAACTGGTTGCAGAGTGGTGCGAACTGGTTGCAGAGTGGTGCGAACTGGTTGCAGAGTGGTGCGAACTGGTTGCAGAGTGGTGCGAACTGGTTGCAGAGTGGTGCGAACTGGTTGCAGAGTGGTGCGAACTGGTTGCAGAGTGGTGCGAACTGGTTGCAGAGTGGTGCGAACTGGTTGCAGAGTGGTGCGAACTGGTTGCAGAGTGGTGCGAACTGGTTGCAGAGTGGTGCGAACTGGTTGCAGAGTGGTGCGAACTGGTTGCAGAGTGGTGCGAACTGGTTGCAGAGTGGTGCGAACTGGTTGCAGAGTGGTGCGAACTGGTTGCAGAGTGGTGCGAACTGGTTGCAGAGTGGTGCGAACTGGTTGCAGAGTGGTGCGAACTGGTTGCAGAGTGGTGCGAACTGGTTGCAGAGTGGTGCGAACTGGTTGCAGAGTGGTGCGAACTGGTTGCAGAGTGGTGCGAACTGGTTGCGGAGTGGTGCAAGCGGGTTGCGCAATGGTGCAAACAGGTTGCGGAGGGGTGCAAACCGGTTGCCGAATGGTGCGAACTGGTTGCGGAGTGGTGCGAACTGGTTGCGGAGTGGTGCGAACTGGTTGCGGACTGGTGCGAATTGGTTGCAGAGTGGTGCAAACTGGTTTTAGAGTGGTGCGAACTGGTTGCGGAGTGGGGCGAGTTGGTTGCTGAGTGGTGCGAACTGGTTGCGGAGTTGTGCGAGTTGGTTGCGGAATAGTGCTAACTGGTTGTGGAGTGGTGCCGACTGGTTGCGAAGTGGTGCGAACTCGTTGCGGAGTGGTATGAACTGGTTGCAGAGTGGTGCAAACCGATTGCGAAGTGGTGCAAACTTGATGTAGAGTGGTGTAAACTGGTTGCAGAGTGGTGCAAACTGGTTGCGGAGTGGTGCAAGCAGGTTGCGAAGTGGTGCGAACTGGTTGTGGAGTGGTGCGAACTGGTTGCAGAGTGGTGCAAACTGGCTGCGGAGTGGTCCGAACTGGTTGTGGAGTGGTGCGAACTGGTTGCGGAGTGGTGCGAACTGGTTGCGGAGTGGTGCAAACTGGTTGCAGAGTGGTGCAAACTGGTTGCGGAGTGGTGCCAACTGGTTGCGGAGTGGTGCAAACGTGTTGCGGAGTGGTGCAAACTGGTTGCCGAGTGGTGCAAACTGGTTGCGGAGTGGTGCCAACTGGTTGCGGAGTGGTGCAAACGTGTTGCGGAGTGGTGCAAACTGGTTGCCGAGTGGTGCAAACTGGTTGCGGAGTGGTGCCAACTGGTTGCGGAGTGGTGCAAACGTGTTGCGGAGTGGTGCAAACTGGTTGCCGAGTGGTGCAAACTGGTTGCGGAGTGGTGCCAACTGGTTGCGGAGTGGTGCAAACGTGTTGCGGAGTGGTGCAAACTGGTTGCCGAGTGGTGCAAACTGGTTGCGGAGTGGTGCCAACTGGTTGCGGAGTGGTGCAAACGTGTTGCGGAGTGGTGCAAACTGGTTGCCGAGTGGTGCAAACTGGTTGCGGAGTGGTGCCAACTGGTTGCGGAGTGGTGCAAACGTGTTGCGGAGTGGTGCAAACTGGTTGCCGAGTGGTGCAAACTGGTTGCGGAGTGGTGCCAACTGGTTGCGGAGTGGTGCAAACGTGTTGCGGAGTGGTGCAAACTGGTTGCCGAGTGGTGCAAACTGGTTGCGGAGTGGTGCCAACTGGTTGCGGAGTGGTGCAAACGTGTTGCGGAGTGGTGCAAACTGGTTGCCGAGTGGTGCAAACTGGTTGCGGAGTGGTGCCAACTGGTTGCGGAGTGGTGCAAACGTGTTGCGGAGTGGTGCAAACTGGTTGCCGAGTGGTGCAAACTGGTTGCGGAGTGGTGCCAACTGGTTGCGGAGTGGTGCAAACGTGTTGCGGAGTGGTGCAAACTGGTTGCCGAGTGGTGCAAACTGGTTGCGGAGTGGTGCCAACTGGTTGCGGAGTGGTGCAAACGTGTTGCGGAGTGGTGCAAACTGGTTGCCGAGTGGTGCAAACTGGTTGCGGAGTGGTGCCAACTGGTTGCGGAGTGGTGCAAACGTGTTGCGGAGTGGTGCAAACTGGTTGCCGAGTGGTGCAAACTGGTTGCGGAGTGGTGCCAACTGGTTGCGGAGTGGTGCAAACGTGTTGCGGAGTGGTGCAAACTGGTTGCCGAGTGGTGCAAACTGGTTGCGGAGTGGTGCCAACTGGTTGCGGAGTGGTGCAAACGTGTTGCGGAGTGGTGCAAACTGGTTGCCGAGTGGTGCAAACTGGTTGCGGAGTGGTGCCAACTGGTTGCGGAGTGGTGCAAACGTGTTGCGGAGTGGTGCAAACTGGTTGCCGAGTGGTGCAAACTGGTTGCGGAGTGGTGCCAACTGGTTGCGGAGTGGTGCAAACGTGTTGCGGAGTGGTGCAAACTGGTTGCCGAGTGGTGCAAACTGGTTGCGGAGTGGTGCCAACTGGTTGCGGAGTGGTGCAAACGTGTTGCGGAGTGGTGCAAACTGGTTGCCGAGTGGTGCAAACTGGTTGCGGAGTGGTGCCAACTGGTTGCGGAGTGGTGCAAACGTGTTGCGGAGTGGTGCAAACTGGTTGCCGAGTGGTGCAAACTGGTTGCGGAGTGGTGCCAACTGGTTGCGGAGTGGTGCAAACGTGTTGCGGAGTGGTGCAAACTGGTTGCCGAGTGGTGCAAACTGGTTGCGGAGTGGTGCCAACTGGTTGCGGAGTGGTGCAAACGTGTTGCGGAGTGGTGCAAACTGGTTGCCGAGTGGTGCAAACTGGTTGCGGAGTGGTGCCAACTGGTTGCGGAGTGGTGCAAACGTGTTGCGGAGTGGTGCAAACTGGTTGCCGAGTGGTGCAAACTGGTTGCGGAGTGGTGCCAACTGGTTGCGGAGTGGTGCAAACGTGTTGCGGAGTGGTGCAAACTGGTTGCCGAGTGGTGCAAACTGGTTGCGGAGTGGTGCCAACTGGTTGCGGAGTGGTGCAAACGTGTTGCGGAGTGGTGCAAACTGGTTGCCGAGTGGTGCAAACTGGTTGCGGAGTGGTGCCAACTGGTTGCGGAGTGGTGCAAACGTGTTGCGGAGTGGTGCAAACTGGTTGCCGAGTGGTGCAAACTGGTTGCGGAGTGGTGCCAACTGGTTGCGGAGTGGTGCAAACGTGTTGCGGAGTGGTGCAAACTGGTTGCCGAGTGGTGCAAACTGGTTGCGGAGTGGTGCCAACTGGTTGCGGAGTGGTGCAAACGTGTTGCGGAGTGGTGCAAACTGGTTGCCGAGTGGTGCAAACTGGTTGCGGAGTGGTGCCAACTGGTTGCGGAGTGGTGCAAACGTGTTGCGGAGTGGTGCAAACTGGTTGCCGAGTGGTGCAAACTGGTTGCGGAGTGGTGCCAACTGGTTGCGGAGTGGTGCAAACGTGTTGCGGAGTGGTGCAAACTGGTTGCCGAGTGGTGCAAACTGGTTGCGGAGTGGTGCCAACTGGTTGCGGAGTGGTGCAAACGTGTTGCGGAGTGGTGCAAACTGGTTGCCGAGTGGTGCAAACTGGTTGCGGAGTGGTGCCAACTGGTTGCGGAGTGGTGCAAACGTGTTGCGGAGTGGTGCAAACTGGTTGCCGAGTGGTGCAAACTGGTTGCGGAGTGGTGCCAACTGGTTGCGGAGTGGTGCAAACGTGTTGCGGAGTGGTGCAAACTGGTTGCCGAGTGGTGCAAACTGGTTGCGGAGTGGTGCCAACTGGTTGCGGAGTGGTGCAAACGTGTTGCGGAGTGGTGCAAACTGGTTGCCGAGTGGTGCAAACTGGTTGCGGAGTGGTGCCAACTGGTTGCGGAGTGGTGCAAACGTGTTGCGGAGTGGTGCAAACTGGTTGCCGAGTGGTGCAAACTGGTTGCGGAGTGGTGCCAACTGGTTGCGGAGTGGTGCAAACGTGTTGCGGAGTGGTGCAAACTGGTTGCCGAGTGGTGCAAACTGGTTGCGGAGTGGTGCCAACTGGTTGCGGAGTGGTGCAAACGTGTTGCGGAGTGGTGCAAACTGGTTGCCGAGTGGTGCAAACTGGTTGCGGAGTGGTGCCAACTGGTTGCGGAGTGGTGCAAACGTGTTGCGGAGTGGTGCAAACTGGTTGCCGAGTGGTGCAAACTGGTTGCGGAGTGGTGCCAACTGGTTGCGGAGTGGTGCAAACGTGTTGCGGAGTGGTGCAAACTGGTTGCCGAGTGGTGCAAACTGGTTGCGGAGTGGTGCCAACTGGTTGCGGAGTGGTGCAAACGTGTTGCGGAGTGGTGCAAACTGGTTGCCGAGTGGTGCAAACTGGTTGCGGAGTGGTGCCAACTGGTTGCGGAGTGGTGCAAACGTGTTGCGGAGTGGTGCAAACTGGTTGCCGAGTGGTGCAAACTGGTTGCGGAGTGGTGCCAACTGGTTGCGGAGTGGTGCAAACGTGTTGCGGAGTGGTGCAAACTGGTTGCCGAGTGGTGCAAACTGGTTGCGGAGTGGTGCCAACTGGTTGCGGAGTGGTGCAAACGTGTTGCGGAGTGGTGCAAACTGGTTGCCGAGTGGTGCAAACTGGTTGCGGAGTGGTGCCAACTGGTTGCGGAGTGGTGCAAACGTGTTGCGGAGTGGTGCAAACTGGTTGCCGAGTGGTGCAAACTGGTTGCGGAGTGGTGCCAACTGGTTGCGGAGTGGTGCAAACGTGTTGCGGAGTGGTGCAAACTGGTTGCCGAGTGGTGCAAACTGGTTGCGGAGTGGTGCCAACTGGTTGCGGAGTGGTGCAAACGTGTTGCGGAGTGGTGCAAACTGGTTGCCGAGTGGTGCAAACTGGTTGCGGAGTGGTGCGAACAGGCTGCAGAGTGGTCTGAACTGGTTGCGGAGTGGTGCGAACTAGTTACGGAGTGGTGCGAACTCGTTATGGATTGGTGCAAACTGGTTGTTGAGTGGTGCAAATTGGTTGCGGAGTGGTGCGAACTGGTTGCGCAGTGGTGCAAACTGGTTGCGGAGTGGTGCAAACTGGTTGCAGAGTAGTGCGAACTGGTTGCGCAGTGGTGCGAACTGGTTCCGGAGTGGTGCAAACTGGTTGCGGAGTGGTGCAAACTGGATGCGGAGTGATGCGAGCTCGTTGCAGAGAGGTGCGAATTGGTTACATGGTGGTGCGAACTGGTTGCGGAGTGGTGGGAACTGGTTGCTGAGTGCAAACTGGTTGCATAGTGGTGTGAACTGGTTGCGGAGTGCTGTAAACTGGTTGCGGAGTGGTGTCACCTGGTTGCGCAGTGGTGCAAGCTGGTTGGCAAGTGGTGCAAACTGGTTAAGGAGTGGTGCGAAGTGGTTGCAAAGCGGTGCAAACTAGTTGCGGAGTGGTGCGAACTGGTTGCCCTGTGGTGCGAACTGGTTGCGGATGGTGCAAGTGATTGCTGAGTGGAGCTAACTGGTTGCGAAGTGGTGCAAACTAGTTGCGGAGTGTTGCGAACTGGTTGCAGTGTGGTGCGAACGGATTGCGGAGTGGTGCAACTGGTTGCGGAGTGGTGCCAACTGCTTGAGGAATGGTGGGAGCTGGTTACGAAGTGGTGCGAACTGGTTGCGGAGTGGTGCCAACTGGTTTTGGAGTGGTGCAAACTGGTTGCAGAGTGGTGCAAATTGGTTGCGGAGTGGTGTAGACTTGTTGCGGAGTGGCGCGAACCGGTTGCGAAGTGGTGCGAACTGGTTGCGGAGTGGTGCAAACTGGTTGCAAAGTGGTGTGAATTGGTTGCGTAGTGGTGCAAACAGGTTGCAGGGTGATGCGAACTGGTTGCGGAGTGGTGCGAACTTGTTATGGATTGGTGCGACGTGGTTGCGGATTGGTGCCAACCGGTTGCAGAGTGGTGTGAACTTGTTGCGGAGTGGTGCGAACTGGTCGCAATTGTTGCGAACTGGTTGAGGAGTGGTGCGTCTGATTGCGGAGTGGTGCAACCTCGTTGCGGAATGGTGCAAACTGGTTGCGGAGTGTTGCAAACTGGTTGCGCAGTGGTGCAAACTGGTTGCGAAGCGGTGCACACTGGTTGCAGAGTGGTGCGAACTGGTCGCGGAGTGGTGAGAAGTGGTTATGGAGTGGTGCGAGCTAATTTCAGAGTGGTGCAAACCGGTTGCAAGGTGGTGCAAACTGGATGCAGAGTGGTGCAAACAGGTTGAGGAGTAGTGCGAACTCGTTGCAGAGTGGTGCGAACTGCTTGCGGAGTGGTGCGAACTGCTCCATTTGTCTTGGCCTTCCTCCATTTGTCTTGGGCTTGGTCCAGTTGTCTCGGGCTTGCTCCAGTACTCGAGGCCTTGCTCTAGTTGTCTTGGGCTTGCTCCAACTGTCTTGGGCTTGCTCCGATTGTCTTGGCCTTGCTCCAGTTGTCTGTGCCTTGCTCTAATTGTCTTGGCCTTGCTCTAGTTTTCTTGGCCTTGCTCTAGTTGTCTTGGCCTTGATCCAGTTGTCTTGGGCTTGCTCCACTTGTCGTGGCCTTGCTCTAGTTGTTTTCGGCTTGCATCAGTTGTCTTGGCCTCGCTTCGGTTGTCTTGGGCTTGCTCTAGTTGTCTTGGGCTTGCATCAGCTGTCTTGGCCTTGCTCCTGTTTTCTTTGCCTTGCTCCAGTTGTCTTGGCCTTGCACCAGCTATCTTGGCCTTACGCTAGCTGTCTTGAGCTTGCTCCAGCTGTCTTGGGCTTGGTCGAGTTCGCACCACTCCGCAACCAGTTTGCACCACTCCGCAACCAGTTTGCACCACTCCGTAACCAGTTCGTACCACTCCGCAACCAGTTTGCACCACTCCACAACCAGCTCAAACCACTCCGCAACCAGTTAACACCACTCCGCAACCAGTTGGCACCACTCCGCAACCAGTTCGCACCACTCTACAACAAGTTTGCACCACTCCGCAACCAGTTCGCATCCCTCCGCAACTGGTTCGCACCACTTTGCAACCGGTTCGCACCACTCCGCAACCAGTTTACACCACTCCGCAACCAGTTTACACCACTCCGCAACCAGTTTACACCACTCCGCAACCAGTTTACACCACTCCGCAACCAGTTTACACCACTCCGCAACCAGTTGGCACCACTCCGCAACCAGTTCGCACCACTCTACAACAAGTTTGCACCACTCCGCAACCAGTTCGCATCCCTCCGCAACTGGTTCGCACCACTTCGCAACCTGTTTGCACCACTCTGCAACCAGTTGGAACCTCTCTGCAACCAATTCCCACCTCTCCGCAACCAGTTCCTACCACTCCGCAACCAGTTCGCACCACTCTGCAACCAGTTCGCACCTCTCCCCAATCAGTTCGCGCCACACCGCAACCAATTCCTGCCACTCCGCAACCAGTTCGCACCACTCTGAAACTTGTTTGCACCAGTCCGCAACCAGTTCGCACCACTCTGCAAGCAGTTTGCACCACTCCGCAACCTGTTCGCACCACTCTGCAACCAGTTCGCACCACTCCGCAACACGTTTGCACCACTCCGCAACCAATCCGCAACCAGTTTGCACCACTCCTCAACCCGGTCGAACCACTCTGCAACCAGTTTACACCACTCCGCAACCAGTTCGCACCACACTGCAACTAGTTCGCACCACTCCGCAACCAGTTCGCACCCCTCCGCAACCAGTTCGCACCACTCTGAAACTAGTTTGCACCAGTCCGCAACCAGTTCGCACCACTCTGCAACCAGTTCGCACCACTCCGCAACCGGTTCGGACCACTCCGCAACCAGTTCGCACCACTGTGCAACCAGTTCGCACCACTTCGCAACCAGTTTGCACTACTCCGCAACCAGTTCGCACCCCTCCGCAACCAGTTCGCACCACTCTGAAACTAGTTTGCACCAGTCCGCAACCAGTTCGCACCACTCTGCAACCAGTTCGCACCACTCCGCAACCGGTTCGGACCACTCCGCAACCAGTTCGCACCACTGTGCAACCAGTTCGCACCACTTCGCAACCAGTTTGCACTACTCCGCAACCAGTTCGCACCCCTCCGCAACCAGTTCGCACCACTCTGAAACTAGTTTGCACCAGTCCGCAACCAGTTCGCACCACTCTGCAACCAGTTCGCACCACTCCGCAACCAGTTCGCATCACTCCGCGACCAGTTCGCACGACTCCGCAACCAGTTCGCACCACTCCGCAACCAGTTCGCATCACTCCGCAACAAGTTCGCACAACTCCGCAATAAGTTCTCACAACTCCGCACCAGTTCGCACCACTCCGGAAGCAGTTGGCACCACTTCACAACCGATTAGCACCAGTCCCCAACCAGTTTGCACCACTTCGCAAGCGGTTGCACCACCTCGCAACCAGTTCGCACCACTTCGCAACCACTTCGTAACACTCCGCAACGAGTTCGCACCACTCAGCAACCAGTTTGCACCACTGCGCAACCAATTCGCACCACTCCGCAACCAGTTCGCACCACTCCGCAACCAGTTTGCACCACTCCGCAACCAGTTCGCACCACTCCGCAACCAGTTTGCACCACTCCGCAACCACTTCGCACCACTCCGCAACCAGTTTACACCACTCCGCAACCAGTTTACACCACTCTTCAACCAGTTTGAACCACTCCGCAACCAGTTCGCACCTCTCCGCAACCGGTTCGCACCACTCCGCAACCAGTTTGCACCACAACGCAACCAGTTTGAACCATTACGCAACCAGTTCGCACCACTCCGCAACCAGTTTGCACCATTCCAAAACCAGTTTGCACCAGTCCACAACCAGTTTCTACCACTCCGCAACCAGTTTACACCACTCTATAACCACTTTTACCGCTCCGCACTCGGTTCGCAACAGTCCGCAACTAGTTCGCACCACTCCGCAACCAGTCCGCACCTCTCCAGAACCTGTTCACACCACTCTGCAACCAATTCACACCACTCTGCAAGCATTTCGCACCACTCCGCAACCAGCTAACACCACTCCACAACGAGTTTGCACTACTCCGCAACCCGTTTGCAGCCCTTCCCAACCAGTTGACACCACTCCGCAATTAGTTTGCACCACACCGCAACCAGTTTGCACCACTCTGTAACCAGTTTGCACCACTCCTCAACCAGTTCGAACCACTCTACAACCAGTCTGCACCACTTTGCAACCGGTTCGCCCCACTCTGCAACCAGTTCGCACCACTCCACAACCGGTTCGCACCACTCGGCAACCGGTTCGCACCACTCTGCAACCGGTTCGCACCACTTTGCAACCAGTTTGCACGACTTCGCAACCAGTTCGCACCACTTCGAAACCAGTTCGCACCACTCCCCAACCAGTTCACACCATCGCGCAACCACTTCTCACCACTCCGTAACCAGTTCGCACCACTCCGCAACCGGTTTGCAGCACTCCGCACCAGTTCGCACTACTCCGCAACCAGTTTGGACCACTCCGCAACCAGTTCAAACCACTCCGCAACCAGTTTGCACCACTCCGCGACCGGTTTGTACCACTCAGCAACCAGTTCGCACCACTCAAGAACCAGATTGCACCACTCCGCAACCGGCTCGCACCACTCCGCAACTAGTTCGCACCACACGGCAACCAGTTCAAACCACTCCGCAACCAGTTCGCACCACTCCGCAACCAGTTCGCACCACTCCGAAACCAGTTTGTACCACTCTGCAACCAGTTTGCATCACTCCGCAACCAGTTCGCACCACTCC
>SZWC01014275.1:0-11245 GCA_023375785.1 Penium margaritaceum | reverse complement strand
CACTCCGCAACCAGTTCGCACCACTCCAAAACCAGTTCGCACCATTCCGCCACCAGTTCGCACCACTGCGCAACCAGTTCGCACCACTCCGCAACCAGTTCGCACCACTCCACAATTTCTTTGCACCACCCTGCAACCAATTAGCACCACTCCGTAACCAGTTTGCACCACTCTCGAACCAGTTCAAACCACTCCGCAACCAGTTCGCACCTCTCCGCAACTTGTTCGCACCACTCTATAACCAGTCTGCACCACTTGAAAACAAGTTCGCACCAATCCGCAACCAAATTCTATCACTCTGCAACCAGTTCACACCACTCTGCAACCAGTTTGCACCGCTCTGCACCCGGTTCGCACCAGTCCACAACCAGTTCGCACCACTCCGCAACCAGTTCGCACCACAATGTAACCAGTTTGCATTACTGCGCAACGAGTTTGAACCCCTCTCCAACCAGTTCGCACCTCTCCGCAACAAATTTGCACCACTCCGCAACCAGTTCGCACCACTCTGCAAGCAGTTCGCACCACTCCGCAACCAGTTCGCACCACTCCGCAACCAGTTCGCACCACTCCACAACCAGTTCACACCACTCCTCAACCCGTTTGCACCCCTTCGCAACCAGTTGACACCACTCCGCAACCAGTTTGCACCACTCCGTAACCAGTTTGCACCACTTCGTAGCCAGTTTGCACCACTCCTCAACCAGTTCTAACCAATTCGCAACCAGTTTGCACCACTCCGCAACCGGTTCGCACCACTCTGCAACCAGTTCGCACCACTCCAAAACCGGTTCGCACCACTCCGCAACCAGTTCGCACCTCTCCGCAACCAGTTCGCACCACTCCCCAACCAGTTCGCACCAGTTTGCACCACTCCGCACCCAGTTTGCACCACTCCGCAACCAGTTCGCACCACTCCGCAGCCAGTTCGCACCACTCCGCAACCAGTTCACACCACTCCGTAACCAGTTTTCACCACTCTGTAGCCAGTTCGCACCACTGCGCAACCAGTTTGCATCACTCTGCACCAGTTTGCACCACTCCGCAACCAGTTCGCACCACTCCACAACCAGTTTGCAACACTCCGCAACCAGTTCGCACCAGTCCGCAACGTGTTTGCAACACTCCTCCATCAGTTCGCACCACCCCCCCACCAGTTCACAACACTCCGCAACCAGTTCGTAACATTTTGCAACCAGTTTTCACCAATCTACAACGAGTTCACACCGCACTGCAACCAGTTCGCACCAATGCGCAACCCGTTTGCACCTCTCCGTAACCAGTTCGCACCACTATGCAACCAGTTCGCACCCTCTGCAACCAGTTCGAACCACTCCGCAACCAGTTCACACCACTCCGCAACCAGTTCTCACCAGTCCGCAACCAGTTCGCACCACTCCGCAGCCAGTTTCCACCACTCTGCACCAGTTTGCACCACTCCGCAACCAGTTCGCACCACTCCACAACCAGTTTGCACCACTCCGCAACCTGTTCACACCTCTCCGCAACCACTTTGCACCACTCCTCCATCAGTTCGCACCACTCCGCAACCAGTTCGCACCACTCTGCAACTAGTTCGCACCACTCCGCAACCTGTTCACACCTCTCCGCAACCACTTTGCACCACTCCTCCATCAGTTCGCACCACTCCGCAACCAGTTCGCACCACTCTGCAACTAGTTCGCACCACTACGAAACCAGTTTGCACCACTCAGCAACCAGTTCGCACCACTCTGAAACGAGTTCGCACCACTCCGCAACCAGTTCGCACCACTCCGCAATCAGTTCGCACCACTCCGCAACCACTCAGCACCACTCCGCAACCTGTTCGCACCACTCCACAACCAGTTCGCAACACTCTGCAACCAGGTCGCACCACACCGCAACCAGTTCGCACCACACCGCAACCAGTTCGCGCCACAAAACCAGTTCGCACCACTCCGCAACCAGTTTGCTCCACTCCGCAACCGGTTCGTACCATTCTGCAACCGGTTCGCACCAATCCGCAATCAGTTCACACCACTTGGCAACCAGTTTGCACCACTCGGCAACCAGTTCGCACCACTCCGCAACCAGTTCGCACTTCTTCGCAACCCGTTCGTTCCACTCCGCAACCAGTTCGCACCACTCCACAACTAGTTCGCACCACTCCGCACCCAGTTCGCACCACTCCGCAACCAGGTCACACCACTCCGCAACCACTTCCCACAAAACCGCAACCAGTTCGCACCGCACCGCAACGAGTTCGCACCACTCCACAACCAGTTTGCACCAATCCGCAACCAGTTTGCACCACTCGCAACCGGTTCGCACCACTCCGCAACTCGTTCGCACCACTCCGCAACCGGTTCGCACCACTCTGCAACCCGTTCGCACCACTCCGCAACCAGTTCGCACTTCTTCGCAACCCGTTCGTTCCACTCCGCAACCAGTTCGCACCACTCCACAACTAGTTCGCACCACTCCGCACCCAGTTCGCACCACTCCGCAACCAGGTCACACCACTCCGCAACCACTTCCCACAAAACCGCAACCAGTTCGCACCGCACCGCAACGAGTTCGCACCACTCCACAACCAGTTTGCACCAATCCGCAACCAGTTTGCACCACTCGCAACCGGTTCGCACCACTCCGCAACTCGTTCGCACCACTCCGCAACCGGTTCGCACCACTCTGCAACCCGTTCGCACCACTCCGCAACCAGTTCGCACTTCTTCGCAACCCGTTCGTTCCACTCCGCAACCAGTTCGCACCACTCCACAACTAGTTCGCACCACTCCGCACCCAGTTCGCACCACTCCGCAACCAGGTCACACCACTCCGCAACCACTTCCCACAAAACCGCAACCAGTTCGCACCGCACCGCAACGAGTTCGCACCACTCCACAACCAGTTTGCACCAATCCGCAACCAGTTTGCACCACTCGCAACCGGTTCGCACCACTCCGCAACTGGTTCGCACCACTCCGTAACCGGTTTGCACCACTCCGCAACCGGTTCGCACCACTCTGCAACCCGTTCGCACCACTCCGCAACCAGTTCGCACAACTCGACAACCCGTTTGCACCACTCCGCAACCAGTTCGCACCACTCCGCAACCAGTTCGCACCACTCCGCAACCAGTTCGCCTCACTCCGCAACAAGTTTGCACCACTCCGCAACCAGCTCACACCACTCCGTAACCAGTTTGCATTACTGCGCAACGAGTTCGAACCACTCCCCAACCAGTTCGCACCTCTCCGCGACAAATTGGCACCACTCCGCAATCATCTCGCACCACTCTGCAAGCAGTTCGCACCACTCCGCAACCAGTTCCCACCACTCCGCAACCAGTTCGCACCACTCCACAACCAGTTCACACCACTCCGCAACCCGTTTGCACCCCTTCGCAACCAGTTGACACCACTCCGCAACCAGTTTGCACCACTCCGCAACCACTTCGCACAACCCCTCAACTACTTCGCACCACTCCGCAACCAGTTCCCACCACTCAGCAACCCGTTCGCACCACTCGGCAACCAGTTCGCACCACTCCGCACCCAGTTTGCACCACTCCGCAACCCGTTCGCACCCCTCCGCAACCAGTTCGCACCACTTTGCAACCAGTTTGTACCACTCCGCAACCAGGTTGCACCACTCCGCAACCACTTCGCACAACCCCTCAACTACTTCGCACCACTCCGCAACCAGTTCCCACCACTCAGCAACCCGTTCGCACCACTCGGCAACCAGTTCGCACCACTCCGCACCCAGTTTGCACCACTCCGCAACCCGTTCGCACCCCTCCGCAACCAGTTCGCACCACTTTGCAACCAGTTTGTACCACTCCGCAACCAGGTTGCACCACTCCGCAACCACTTCGCACAACCCCTCAACTACTTCGCACCACTCCGCAACCAGTTCCCACCACTCAGCAACCCGTTCGCACCACTCGGCAACCAGTTCGCACCACTCCGCACCCAGTTTGCACCACTCCGCAACCCGTTCGCACCCCTCCGCAACCAGTTCGCACCACTTTGCAACCAGTTTGTACCACTCCGCAACCAGGTTGCACCACTCCGCAACCACTTCGCACAACCCCTCAACTACTTCGCACCACTCCGCAACCAGTTCCCACCACTCAGCAACCCGTTCGCACCACTCGGCAACCAGTTCGCACCACTCCGCACCCAGTTTGCACCACTCCGCAACCCGTTCGCACCCCTCCGCAACCAGTTCGCACCACTTTGCAACCAGTTTGTACCACTCCGCAACCAGGTTGCACCACTCCGCAACCACTTCGCACAACCCCTCAACTACTTCGCACCACTCCGCAACCAGTTCCCACCACTCAGCAACCCGTTCGCACCACTCGGCAACCAGTTCGCACCACTCCGCACCCAGTTTGCACCACTCCGCAACCCGTTCGCACCCCTCCGCAACCAGTTCGCACCACTTTGCAACCAGTTTGTACCACTCCGCAACCAGGTTGCACCACTCCGCAACCACTTCGCACAACCCCTCAACTACTTCGCACCACTCCGCAACCAGTTCCCACCACTCAGCAACCCGTTCGCACCACTCGGCAACCAGTTCGCACCACTCCGCACCCAGTTTGCACCACTCCGCAACCCGTTCGCACCCCTCCGCAACCAGTTCGCACCACTTTGCAACCAGTTTGTACCACTCCGCAACCAGGTTGCACCACTCCGCAACCACTTCGCACAACCCCTCAACTACTTCGCACCACTCCGCAACCAGTTCCCACCACTCAGCAACCCGTTCGCACCACTCGGCAACCAGTTCGCACCACTCCGCACCCAGTTTGCACCACTCCGCAACCCGTTCGCACCCCTCCGCAACCAGTTCGCACCACTTTGCAACCAGTTTGTACCACTCCGCAACCAGGTTGCACCACTCCGCAACCACTTCGCACAACCCCTCAACTACTTCGCACCACTCCGCAACCAGTTCCCACCACTCAGCAACCCGTTCGCACCACTCGGCAACCAGTTCGCACCACTCCGCACCCAGTTTGCACCACTCCGCAACCCGTTCGCACCCCTCCGCAACCAGTTCGCACCACTTTGCAACCAGTTTGTACCACTCCGCAACCAGGTTGCACCACTCCGCAACCACTTCGCACAACCCCTCAACTACTTCGCACCACTCCGCAACCAGTTCCCACCACTCAGCAACCCGTTCGCACCACTCGGCAACCAGTTCGCACCACTCCGCACCCAGTTTGCACCACTCCGCAACCCGTTCGCACCCCTCCGCAACCAGTTCGCACCACTTTGCAACCAGTTTGTACCACTCCGCAACCAGGTTGCACCACTCCGCAACCACTTCGCACAACCCCTCAACTACTTCGCACCACTCCGCAACCAGTTCCCACCACTCAGCAACCCGTTCGCACCACTCGGCAACCAGTTCGCACCACTCCGCACCCAGTTTGCACCACTCCGCAACCCGTTCGCACCCCTCCGCAACCAGTTCGCACCACTTTGCAACCAGTTTGTACCACTCCGCAACCAGGTTGCACCACTCCGCAACCACTTCGCACAACCCCTCAACTACTTCGCACCACTCCGCAACCAGTTCCCACCACTCAGCAACCCGTTCGCACCACTCGGCAACCAGTTCGCACCACTCCGCACCCAGTTCGCACCACTCCGCAACCGGTTTGCACCACTTCGCAACCCGTTCGCACCACTGCGCAACCAGTTCGCACCACTCCCCAACCAGTTCGCACCTCTCCGCAACAAATTGGCACCACTCCGCAACCAGTTCGCTCCATGCCGCAACCGGTTCGTACCACTCTGCAACCGGTTCGCACCCCTCCGCAACCTGTTCACACCACTCCACAACCTGTTCGGACCACTCCGCAACCAGTTTGCACCAACCCGCAACCAGATCGTACGACTCCGCAACCAATTCGCACCACTCCGTAACCAGTTTGCACCACTCCACAACCAGTTCGCACCATTCCGTAACCAGTTCGCACCACTCCGCAATCAGTTTGCACCACTCCGCAACCGGCTCGCACCACTCCGCAGCCAGTTCGCACCACTCTGCAACCCGTTCGCACCACTCCGCAAGCAGTTCGCACCACTCCTCAACCAGTTCACATCACTCTACAACCCGTTCGCACCACTCCGCAACCAATTCGCACCACTCTTCAACCAGTTTGCACCACTCCGCACCCAGTTTGCACCACTCCGAAACCAGTTTGCACCAACCCGCAACCAGATCGTACGACTCCGCAACCAATTCGCACCACTCGGGAACCAGTTCGCACCCCTCCGCAGCCAGTTTGCACCACTTCGCAACCAGTTCGCACCAATCCGCAACCAGTTTGCACCACTCTGCAACCAGTTTGCACTACTCCGCAACCTGTTTGAACCACTCCGCAACCAGTTCGCACCACTCCGTAACCAGTTTGCACCAACCCACAACCAGTTCGCACCATTCCGCAACCAGTTCGCACCACTCTGCAACCAGTTCACACCACTCCACAACCAGTTCACACCACTCGGCAACCAGTTCGCACTTCTCCGCAACCAGTTTGCACCACTCCGTAACCAGTTCGTACCACTCCACAACCAGTTCACACCACTCTCCAACTAGTTCGCACCACTCCGCAACCAGTTCGCACCGCTCCGCACCCAGTTCGCACCACTCGGCAACCAGTTCGCACTTCTCCGCAACCAGTTTGCACCACTCCGTAACCAGTTCGTACCACTCCACAACCAGTTCACACCACTCTCCAACTAGTTCGCACCACTCCGCAACCAGTTCGCACCGCTCCGCACCCAGTTCGCACCACTCGGCAACCAGTTCGCACTTCTCCGCAACCAGTTTGCACCACTCCGTAACCAGTTCGTACCACTCCACAACCAGTTCACACCACTCTCCAACTAGTTCGCACCACTCCGCAACCAGTTCGCACCGCTCCGCACCCAGTTCGCACCACTCGGCAACCAGTTCGCACTTCTCCGCAACCAGTTTGCACCACTCCGTAACCAGTTCGTACCACTCCACAACCAGTTCACACCACTCTCCAACTAGTTCGCACCACTCCGCAACCAGTTCGCACCGCTCCGCACCCAGTTCGCACCACTCGGCAACCAGTTCGCACTTCTCCGCAACCAGTTTGCACCACTCCGTAACCAGTTCGTACCACTCCACAACCAGTTCACACCACTCTCCAACTAGTTCGCACCACTCCGCAACCAGTTCGCACCGCTCCGCACCCAGTTCGCACCACTCGGCAACCAGTTCGCACTTCTCCGCAACCAGTTTGCACCACTCCGTAACCAGTTCGTACCACTCCACAACCAGTTCACACCACTCTCCAACTAGTTCGCACCACTCCGCAACCAGTTCGCACCGCTCCGCACCCAGTTCGCACCACTCGGCAACCAGTTCGCACTTCTCCGCAACCAGTTTGCACCACTCCGTAACCAGTTCGTACCACTCCACAACCAGTTCACACCACTCTCCAACTAGTTCGCACCACTCCGCAACCAGTTCGCACCGCTCCGCACCCAGTTCGCACCACTCGGCAACCAGTTCGCACTTCTCCGCAACCAGTTTGCACCACTCCGTAACCAGTTCGTACCACTCCACAACCAGTTCACACCACTCTCCAACTAGTTCGCACCACTCCGCAACCAGTTCGCACCGCTCCGCACCCAGTTCGCACCACTCGGCAACCAGTTCGCACTTCTCCGCAACCAGTTTGCACCACTCCGTAACCAGTTCGTACCACTCCACAACCAGTTCACACCACTCTCCAACTAGTTCGCACCACTCCGCAACCAGTTCGCACCGCTCCGCACCCAGTTCGCACCACTCGGCAACCAGTTCGCACTTCTCCGCAACCAGTTTGCACCACTCCGCAACCAGTTTGCACTACTCCGCAACCTGTTTGAACCACTCCGCAACCAGTTCGCAGCACTCCGCAACCAGTTTGCACCACTCCGCAACTTGTTCGCACCACACCGCAGCCAGTTCGCACCACTCCGCAACCAGTTCACACCACTCGGCAACCAGTTCGCACTACTCCGCAACCAGTTCGCACCACTCCGCAGCCAGTTCGCACCACTCCACAACCAGTTTGCACCACTCTGCAACCAGTTTGCACCACTCCGCAACCAATTCGCACCACTCCCCACCCAGTTCACACCATTCCGCAACCAGTTCGCACCATTCTGCTACCAGTTTGCACCACTCCGCAACCGGTTTGCACCACTTCGCAACCCGTTCGCACCACTCCGCAACCAGTTCGCACCAGTCCGTAACCAGTTCGCACTACTCCACGACCAGTTCGCAGCACTCTGCGACCATTTCGCACCACTCCGCAACCAGATCATACCTCTCCGCAACCAGTTCGCACCACTCTACAACCAGTTCGCACCACTCCGTAACTAGTCCGCACCACTTGGCAACCAGTTTGCACCACTCGGCAACCAGATCCCACCACTCCGCAACCAGTTCGCACCACTCTGCAACCAGTTTGCACCACTCCGCAACCAGTTCACACATCTCCGCAAGCAGTTCGCGCCACTCTGCAACCAGTTTGTACCACTCCGCAACCAGTTCGCACCACTCCAAAACCAGTTTGCACCATTCCGCAACCAGTTTGCACCACTCCAAAACCAGTTCGTACCTCTCGGCAACTAGCTCGTACCACACCGCAACCAGTTCGCACCACTCCGCAACCATTTCGCATCACTCCGGAACCAGTACGCACCACCTCGCAACCAGTTTGCACCACTTCGCAACCGGTTCGTACCACTCCGCAACCAGTTCGCACCACTCCGCAACCGGTTCGCATCACACTGCAACCAGTTCGCATCACTCCGCAACCAGTTCGCACCATTCCGCAACCAGTTTGCACCACTCCACAACCGGTTCGCACGCCTCCGCAACCTGTTCGCAGCACTGCGCAACCAGTTCACACCACTCCACAACCGGTTCGCACCACTCCGCCACCAAACCGCACCACTGCGCAACCAGTTCGCACCTCTGCGCAACCAGTTCGCACCACTCCGCAACGAGTTTCCACCACTGTACAACGCGTTCGCATCACTACGCAACCAGTTTGCACCACTCCGCAACCAGTTCACACCATTCCAAAACCAGTTCGCACCACTCCGCAACCTGTTCGCACCACTCCGCAACCAGTTTGCACCACTCCGCAACGCATTCGCACCACTCCGCAACCAGTTCACACCACACCGCAACCAGTTCACACCACACCGCATCCACTTCGCACCACCTTGCAACCAGTTCGCACCACTCTGAAACCAGTTCGCACCAATCTGCAACCAGTTCGTACCACTCCGCAAGCAATTCGCACCACTCCTCAACCAGTTTGCACTTCTTCGCAACCCGTTCGTTCCACTCCGCAACCAGTTCGCACCACTCTTCAACCAGTTTGCACCATTCGGTAACTAGTTTGCACCACTCCAAAACCAGTTTGCACCAACCCGCAACCAGATCGCACCACTCGGCAACCAGTTCGTACCACATCACAACCAGTTCGCACCACTCCGCAGCCAGTTTGCACCAATGCGCAACCAGTTTGCACCACTTCGCAGCCAGTTTGCACCACTGTGCAACTAGTTTGCACTACTCCGCAACCTGTTTGAACCACTCCGCAAACAGCTCGTTCCACTCCGCAACCAGTTCGCACCAACCCACAACCAAATCGCACCACTCCGCAACCAGTTCGCACCACTCTGCAACCAGTTCGCACCACTCCGCAACCAGTTCACACCACTCGGCAACTAGTTCACACCACTCCGCAACCAGTTCGCACCACTCCGCAACCAGTTCGCACCACTCCGCAACCAGTTCGCACCACTTCGCAGCCAGTTTGCACCACTCCGCAACCAGTTCGCACCAATGCGCAACCAATTTGCACCATTCCGCAACCAGTTTGCACTACTCTGCAACCTGATTGAACCACCCCGCAACCAGTTCGCACCTCTCCGCAACCACTTCGCACCAACCCGCAACCAGTTCCCACCAGTGCGCAACCAGTTCGCACCACTCCACAACCAGTTCGCAGCACTCTGCAACCAATTCGCACCACTCCACAACTGGTTCGTACCTCTGCGCAACCAGTTTGGACCAATCTGCAACCAGTTCGCACCACTTCGCAATTAGTTCGCACCACTTGGCAACCAGGTTGGACCACTTGGCAACCACTTCGCACCACTCGGCAACCTGTTTGCACCACTCGGCAGCTAGTTTGCACCACTCCGCAACCAGTTTGCACCACTCCGGAACCAATTCGCACCACTCCGCAACCAGTTCGAACCTCTCCACACCCAGTTCGCACCACTCCGTAACCTGTTCGCACCACTCCGCAACCAGTTTGCACCACTCCGCAACCAGTTTGCACCACTCCGGAACCAATTCGCACCACTCCGCAACCAGTTCGAACCTCTCCACACCCAGTTCGCACCACTCCGTAACCTGTTCGCACCACTCCGCAACCAGCTCGTACCACTCCGCAACCGGTCCAAACTGCTTGTGGAGTGGTGCGAACTGGTTTCAAAGTGGTGCGAATTGGTTGCAGAGTGGTGGGGACTGGTTGACGAGTGGTGTGAACTGGTTGCGGAGTGGTGCAGACTTGTTGCTAGGTGGTGGGAACTGGTTGCGATGTGGTGCGAACTGGTAGCGGAGTGGTGCGAACTGGTTGCAGAATGGTGCGAACAGGTTGGGGAGTAGTGCAAACCGGTTGTGGAGTGGTGCGAACCGGTTGCGGAGTGGTGTGAACCGGTCACGTAGTGGTGCGCACCGGTTGCGGAGTGGTGCGAGCCGGTTACGGAGTGGTGGAAACCAGCTGCGGAGTGGTGGGAACTGGTTGCGGAGTGGTGCGAACTGGTTGCAGAGTGGTGCGAACTGGTTGCGGAGTGGTGTGAACTGGTTGCAGTGTGGTGCAAACTCGTTGCGGAGTGGTGCAAACTGGTTGTAGAGCGGTGCGAACCGGTTGCGGAGTGGTGCGAACTGGTTGCGGAGTGGTGTGAACTGGTTGCAGTGTGGTGCAAACTCGTTGCGGAGTGGTGCAAACTGGTTGTAGAGCGGTGCGAACCGGTTGCGGAGTGGTGCAAACTGGTTGCAGGGTGGTGCGAACTGGTTGCGAACTGGTGCAAACTGGTTATGGAGTGGTGCAAACTGGTTGCGGAGTGGTGCGAACTGGTTGCGGAGAGGTTTAGGGTTTAGGGTTTAGGGTTTAGGGTTTAGGGTT